>PVJA010035155.1:5754-22133 GCA_004027025.1 Myocastor coypus
TTTTTTTTTTTTTTTTTTTTTTTTTTTTTTTTTTTTTTTTTTTTTTTTTTTTTTTTTTTTTTTTTTTTTTTTTTTTTTTTTTTTTTTTTTTTTTTTTAAGAATTTTTTATTTTATGTATTTTTTTCTTGTTTCTGAAGCTTTATTTGTTAATTCACTCATTTTTATGGCTGGCTCAGCCCGCCCCGAGGGCAGGGCCGGCGCAGCATGTGGTGCCGGGGATTGAACCGCGGTCCCTGAAGCCGCCCAAGCTTTCTCAAGCGGGCGCTTTAGACCACTGAGCCATCCCGCCGGGCCCCAGTAATTAATTTTTAGAAGTCTAACCATTCAACCTCAAAATGCAATGAACCTGAAGTCTCTTGCATATTCCAATACTATGCATAAGTGCTCTAAGATTATAAGGCTAAATCAATTACTTAACTATGCATTTCAGGCGAGATTTATGAAATATTCTTTTCAGTAGGCCAAATGTGTTAAACATGATGACTATGAAATACCATCCTGTCCATATTTTTTAATGTAAAAGCTATAATTCTGTGGCCCTGATCATGTTAATTGTTTATGGAGTTTGTAGCCAGGACCAAACAGAATACGGCCATCAACAGCATTGGAACTAAAAAGGGGTGCACACGGCTCGTGTCCCCAGACCTGACTGTGCACACAGCTCATGTCTCCGGACCTGGCCGTGAACACAGCGTGTGTCCCTGGACCTGGTTGTGCCCATTTCTTTGAAAATAGTTTCCAGAAACCATGGAGCAGAACAGGGGCACACAGTGGATGGAGTGCAGGGTGCACCCTAAACCTGTCATCACCTGCCACCAAGCATGCTCCTGATCACCGCCCAGCCAAGGGTTAGGTGCTGCTGAGACCAGGGTTCCCATCCTGCCCCTTCCCTGGCACCTCAGGGACTGGTCAGTGCCAGGTAAATGCTTTAATGCTGAGCTGTACCTCAAGGCTTAGTAGCCCTCCTCCCGTTGTCTTTTCACTGAGCTGACGCTGCTGTGTACGGGCTGGCTTCTGCGTGGGCTCAGCATGCTCGTGTGTGCTTACACATGCTCTGGCGAGTCCTAGTCCCATTCCCGCCCCGTCTTTTGCTGCCCCATATATTTATTATTATTTACTTAAGTTCGTTCAGATGGGAGCTTGTGCTCTTTCATTCTGAATAGGTTGTAGCAGGACTAACGTGCTCTGTCCTTTGCCCAGAACCTGTGAAACTTCCAGGATGAACCCCCCCTCAGGACCAGGGCTCGAGCTCACGACCTTGCACTTGACAGGCAGGCAACTGTACCATGGAGCTCTCTCCCCAGCCCCCCGGGATGAACGTCTCAACATGATGAGGGCCGCAGATCCTGACGGTGCCCAGATGGACACAGTCTCACCCAGGAGTCTTTGCTGGGGGGGGGGGGGCTGCAGGCTGTGGTCAGAGGCGCAATGACAATAAAAGTGCGTCAGAGGGATGGGCTCCTCCAGTGCCGGGTGAGGTGGCCCCAGCTGAGGATGGTGGGCTGTCCATAGGAGTAGCAGAGGAGAGTCCCCTCCAGGGCCTGCTGACAGGGCCGGCCCTGCCCCGCAAGGCCTCTCTGGGACTCCTGACCTCCGGGACCATAGTAACAAGTGTGTGGTCTCACGCTGCCCCGGGAGTGGGGGTCAGCTGCAGAGGCGGGTGGCTGGGGCGTGAGGCACAGAGGGAGCGCCTCTCTGGGGTTTCCTTGTGCCTGCTGGCCTCTCCCTACCCCCTGGGGCCTGCTCAGCAGGGCATGGTGTGGGGCCTCCTTGGTGTCCTGGTGTACCCTGGGGAGAACAGTGGCAGGAATAAGGAAAAGGTGGGTGTGAGACCAGAGCTGGGCTGGCGGAGGCCTGTGCGCCTGGTGGGCAGTGGTCAGGGCACTCATTTATACCTTGCAAAATTAGTATCACGGGACACAGGCTGCTGGGGATGAACAGCTGACGTTGCGGGCAGGGTGCTGTCCTCAGGCTTGCCTGCTTTAGGCCCCGTGGCCTTGTCCTGTCCCCACACACTGGCCAGCTTCCAGCCTCAGCTGCTCCCATCACCTGGGCTGAGGTACCAGTGCAGGGGCTCCTTATCTTCCCCAGGCCTACACCTGCTCTGCGGAGTTTGCTGCGCGGGGTTTTCTGGATCAGGCAGGGGTAGCTGCTGCCCAAAGCGTGGACAGCAGCCGGGCTCTACCCGGCTCACTCCACTTTCTCAGTTTTCCCACCCGAGGTGACCTTTTACAAAATGCGTGATCATCTCACTTCAGGGACCAGGAGACCTGGGAAGGGCTGGGCTGCCTCCCATGGGTGGCCGCAGCTTGGTGCCGGAGCCAGAAAGACTGGGGCCATGTACTAGTCTCCATGGGCATCAGCGCCCCATCTGCAGAGTGCACTCGTAATGGTTGGGACTTCCCAAGCTTGGGAGGAGCCCTCACCCCCCAAAGTGGATGAAGGGGTGCATCGCCAGTTGCTGATGGTCAAGAAATATGAATTAAAATGAGAGCCGTTTGTCTGCCAGAGAGAGATCTTTTGGAAATAGTTGTTGCTCCTGTGAGGCTGGGGACAGCTGGCGGGGGTGGGGGTGGGGCAAAGGGCACGGGGGGTGGGCAGCCCCTTCCTGAGTGGGGCCGGACCCCCGGGGATTCTGCGCGGCTGCACTGAGCACGGGCCTCCGGTGGAGCGGTCTCCGCCCAGAGCTAGGTGGGCCGCAGTTTCATCTCCGACACCTTGTAGCTGTACTTGTAGCCCTTCCCTGACCGCCAATTGATGCCGTTAGCATAGCTCTCGTGGGGACCCCTGAGGTAGAGGCCGTTCAGGTTGGACACATGACAGTCCCCATACCACCAGGCGCCGCTGTACCCCTCCGCACAGTTGGCAGAACTCTGGTCGTTGTCCTGGTCTTTGGTGGAGAAGAGCTTGTGGCTGTGAGATGTCAGAGAGTCTCCTGCTTGCAGAAAGTGGGGCTCATGGGGTGCTGGAGGTGGAGGCCCCCCCATCCCACGGCCTCACAGAATCCTGCCTCCTGCCTTTGGGAAGGGTGAAGGCCCTACCCTAGCATGGGCAGCTGGCAGCTGCTCCCTCCTTCCTGAATCCTGTGCCCTGAATTCCCCAGTCCATCTCAGTGGGCGCAAAGCCAGCCCTGCCCCCTGCAGGTGAGCAGCTTCATCCAAGCCTCAGCTTTTCCACCTGCACGGGGCGAGGCTCTCTGCCCACCAGCCTCCTTCCCTGGGAGCCTCAGGGGACCGCCTGCAGGATGAACAGAGGCAGCAGGTCCCGGGCACACCCTGAAAGTGACCGGGGAGCCGCCCACCCCACTGGGCCCAGCAGTTCCCAGAGGCCCTAGGGAGTGGTGTCCGTCCACCCTCCAGTCAATTCCCTGGAGGCAGTGCCCCTAGAACCACAGGCCTGCGTCTGTCTGTGCAAAAATGTCCCTGAGGCCATGGGTCTGATCACATGCCGAGGACCAGGTAAAAACCCAGAGGTGATGAGCCCAGAGCCGCAGTGTGGCGCAGACACTCACCCGCGCTGCCCTGGATAAAGGCGCCCAGCACCAGCTTGTACTTCTCTGCCTCTCCTGCCACGCTGAAGAAGTTGTACTTGGCGAAGCTGTGGTTGCCCTCAAAGTCCACCAAGTCCACGCGAAGCTCGCTGCTCCCTGTGGGAGGTCCCCAGGTCTCAGCTGCCGAGCCCCTCCTGCCACCACCACGAGAGGGTTGTGGTCTGTGCTTGGCAGCCAGACCAAGCCCCGCCACATGTGGAGATGCCCGGGGTGGAAGCAAGGGCCCTGGGAAAGCAGTCACACCTTGGGAGCATAGTGCCAGGTGAGATTAAGCAGACCTGGTGCTTGGTCTCTCTTGTACGAGAAACCTGCAGCGCAGAACAGAATGAGGGGACTTGCCAAACAGCTCTGGTGGTTAAAGCACATGATTCAGCAGACTCCCTCAGGAGCCAGGGACCCCCACCCCCACATGAGACCTGCCCTTGAATGAAAGACAGACACAGGACGTGGGGCAAGATCTGCAGACGGGCCAGGGCCGTGGGGGAGAAAGGCCCTGCCGCTTCCCATCTGAGTGAGGGCCCAGGCTCCCCCAAGTGAGGAGGGTGGGAAGGGGCCTGCAAGGCCCACTGGAGGGGGGGGCTCAAGCATCCCTGGTGGACTGACAGCTGGAGATGCCAACGGGGTCCCCAGGCCCGGGTGGCCTGGCTTGTCTTGGGTCCTGAGAGGCCAGAAGCCCACATGACTGGACAAGCCCTCTCCTCTGTCTTCTCTTTCTTTGGTCCTGACTTTCTGGGGTTCCTGTGGCATGGAACACATGCACTGGAGGTCGTAGCTGTATTCCTGTATGTGCCCAGACACTAAGTGTCCTGCCTAAGCACTGGGCCTGCTGCCCAGCTACGGGGTCCTAGGCCCGCCCGGTGCCCACGCCCACCCAGCACTGGCGCTGCTCACCCTGCGCAGTCAGGGCGTGGATGTTGTCATTTCCCAGCCAGAATTCCCCCAGCTGACTGCCAAAGCCCCGCTTGTAGGCGGCCCAGTCCCGAAAGAAGTCCACGGAGCCGTCAAACCTGCGCTGGAAGACCTGGGGGAGGGGGATGGAGGCCCTTGGGGGACAGGAGGCCAGGCCAATGCCCCACACTACGAGGACAGGAATGCAGAGGAGCCGAGTCCCCGGGTGAGGTGCTAAGAACACCCACTTGGTCTCACCACAGACCCCATGTAATACAGGAGGACACGGAGGCTCGCAGACATGGGCTGGAAGCCACACAGCAAGACAGCAATGGGTTTTTCCCCGGCCCTGGGACCTGGAGTCTAACCCACACAGCTCCCTCCTCCCTATGGCAAGAACCTTTCTGAGCTGCGGAGGGGAACGCAGGATCTTGGAGCCGGCCACTGAACCTTCTCCGGGATTCCCGGCCCCTCCCTCGTGCACCAGGACCCCACCCTGACACTCACAGTCCACCCGCCACCGTCCACGTCCATGTCACACAGCACAGTCAGAGCCCGGCAGTCAGGCAGGTGGATGGTGTACCAGCCGCTGAGGGAGTAGCCCAGGCTGAAGAGCTCCTTGCAAGTCCGAGGCCCTGGGAACAGGACAGGAACAGAGGTGGGAGGCCCCAGGCTCCTCTCCCAGCCCCAGGCCGGTGGGTGGGGCTTAATTTCTCCCGAAACAGCCACTGTGGAAGGCACTCATCATCAGGCAATGGCTGCCAGGTATCCAAGTAATGGAGGGACAGACGGACATGAGGATGGAAGTTGGTCCTGGGACTGGGGATCGCAGGTCTTTCCAGATGGCAGGGACAGGGTGGGCTCAGGCATGGGCTGGGCAGCACAGTCACCTGTAGCACAGGCCTGAGAAGACCCCGCATCTCCTGGTTGGAAAAGGAGGAGAGGCTGGCATCAGCTCACATCGTCTGCAGTGGCCCTGGCTGCGCTAGGGTCACGGAGGCGGGGGGACAGGAAAGCCACAGCAGCTGGAGCCGGGACTCCCTGCCCCTGCTCCCTGGGTGTGTGGCCCCGCTGCCTGGTTCTTCTCGAGGCTGTCGCTCTGCCCTCGGTGGCTGTGGATCCAGGCTCAGGATGCCCCACTGGGGAGAGGAGCGCCTCTTAAGCCGGTCTCAGCCTGTGTCCCCTCTTCCCAGTGTCCCAGTGTCTACCTGAGAGGCCGCGTGGGGCCCTGTGGCACCGGGACTTGGGGCTGGGCCTGACCATGCAGTTCTGTTTCTAGACAAAGCCTGCCACTGCATCTTGTGCTGATTTTACAAATTTTTTAAAATAAAGGAGACAAGATTTCCCACTAGTCAGATGCTCACATTTCCGAGCATTGCTGTCACGCCAGTCCCTCGGGGTGACCCTGGTAGATGCTCACGGGGGATCCTTGGGTGGCTGGGGTGGCCCACTGTGCCCAGGTCTCTGCTACCCTCTTGCCTGCTGCCCAGACAGGAATCTGGGCCTCCTGTCCTGGAGAACACGGCCTTGGCCGAAGCCTGGAGGGCCCAGCCCCGGACAACCCCGCACCCCTGGCACCTGCGCTGGGATGGCTCACCTTTCTCTCCACGGATCCCTTGGTTCCCTTGGTCTCCTGGAGAGAGGCAGAGAATGGAAGCTGCTGGAGGCAAGGCCTGCGTTGAGGCCACCCGACCCCTCCCCTCTGGTTACCCCAAGGGTGAGCCAGGCCCCTGCTCATTGCTCTGCCTGCCGACTTCTGCCAGGCGGGAACCCTGAAGCTGGGACTCCGCAGGGTCCTGCCAGCCTCATCTCCCCTCCCCGGACCCACATGGCTGCTCCGTGGTCACCTTTGGGCCCGGGTGGTCCTGCTTTGCCAGGGGGTCCAGGGATGCCTGGCTCACCTAGAAATTCCAGACAAGATCCCCTGAGAAAAACGCCCCTCCACAGTCCTTCCCTGAAGTCTTTCTATGCTATGAACTCCCACCTCCTAGATGTTCCAAGTCCCACTGCCCTCAGAGCTGCTGGCCTGGCCGGGGCCCAGCCTGGCAGAGACTGCAGGTGGCGTGTGTGGATGGGACCTCCGTCGCCAGGTGGCTGACCGGGAGCCTGGATTCAGGCAGGGAACTCGTCGGCCTGCTCTCTTCTCCGGCTGCAACCTGGATCCCAGCCTCCGCCCCACTGACACAAAGCCCAGGGTCCTGTTGTCCTCAGGCAGCTAACTGTCCACTCAGCTGGGTCCCAGGGTGAGGGCACATGCCGGGAAGCCCCCATCCTCAGCAGGTGCCAAGCAGGAGGAGGGGCCTGGCCCTGCCTGCGACCCACTCCTGGGCGGAGGAGGCTGGGAGGCGTGTACATGGCCCCCTGCGCTGGCTCTGACCACACGGCCTCATGGCTCAGCGCTGCTGGCTCCTGTGGGGTCGGGGTTCCCAGTTCTCTGTTCCAGCCACTCTGTGTGACTGAACCTGAGCTGGGCAGATGGACCTGGGGGTCAGGAGTGGCAGCTCTCAGCCCCTAGGAGGGCAGCCAGGATGCCTGCCAGCCCCCTGCAGGCTCACTGGGCCTGGGGCCATCATTTCCTGCCCTGGAGAAGCTCTCTGGTAGACAGTGGCAGGAGCCACCAAAGGTACCCTGCGAGTGGGGTCAGCGTCCTGCCCACCTCTGCCTATGGGAACAGCCTCCTTCCGGTGCCCCTGCAGGGCTCGAGGGACAGAGATCCCAGCCTGGAGGTCTGTCTTGGTCAGTAGGTGTACAGGGACCACATGCCGCGGCCCTTCATGGGTCGGGTACATCACAGGCCAACCAGGATCTTCCTGTCCCCACCAGGTGCCTCTGGGCCCTGCCCTGAACACCTCTAGGTACCAGGAGCTCACTCCAGGCAGCGGCCTGCGGGTTATCCATGCACATCTTGCCCCCAGGCTCAGGGGACAGGAACCCACAGTGGACAGCGGGGGGGACTGCGCCCAAAGCCCCCAGGGGGCATGGCTAGGGACACCCCCTATAAAGGCATCTCCAGATCTCCTCGCCTGCTGCTCTCCATGCCTCGGGCAGCGGCCAGGACCAGAGGGCACTGGTCCCTAACTGGGTGTCACATGGCGGAAGGCTGAGACTCCCCCTGCTCCGTCCTTGAGCTCTGTCCTTGAGCCTATATCCAGCCCACACGTACCTCTCTCTCCTTTGGCTCCTGCTTCGCCCTTGGGCCCTGGGGCCCCCGGCAGTCCCGGGCAGCCCCGGAGAATGGTAAGCTTGTCGGTGCCCTCCGCGCCCACCACCTTCACCTCTGTAGAGAAATGCATGTGGCTCTATCAGTGTGGTCACCCAGGCTGGAGGCTTTGTGGTGCCGCAGACAACAGCGCACTGTAGACAGTGACACCTCAGGAGGTTGGCCGAGGACCCTCAGGCAGCCACCGGGGTGCAAGTGCAGGGCTGAGCCTGGACTCTGGCAGATCAGCCTGGCCTGGAGGGCCCAGCCCCTCAGCCCTGGGGCCCAGCCTCAGTGCGAGGTATCTCCGGCAGGTCACTGAATTCTCTGGACTTCTGTCTCCTGGCTCCACGTGGCCGGGCCTGTGGGAGGATTAGGCTACAGAACATGAAGCTAAAAGATCTTAGTGCAATTCCTGGAGAGGAAGAGCTTTGTACACAGGCGCTGCTCTCAGCAAATAACAACCACTGTTTCCAGAGACTGGGGGAGGTGTTGAGGTCCGGCTGTCTCTCCCGGACCTAGGGACTGACCTGGAATTTCTGGGCTGGAAACGGTCACCCCAGACCCTGGGAAGGGGAGGCAGAGTGAGCTGCCCACCCTGGGGGCCTGCAGCACAACGTGTTTTCTGGGAAATCGTTGATTAGAAGGCAAATGCATCCCCCAGGGGGTCGAGGGAGTCTGCAGAATGGAGCTGTCTCTCTGGGAGACCGGGCAGCACCCTTTGGCACATTTCCTCTCTGCCTATGGGGTGGCTAGAATGCTCCAGGGATGTCTCTTCCCTAAATACCCGACCCCAGGCTCCATGACTAGAGAGGGAGGCTTCTGCACCCACGGCATGGAGCCAGGACCTGGGGGTGAGGAGAGGGGAGGCACACCTTGCCTTTTGCCAAACATCCCAGGTAAGTATGGCAGCCAGTGGGGACGCGGGGCCGGGGGGTCTCCAAGTTCCTCCCACAAAGCTTGTGAGCAGGTAGGGAACTCTGCTCTCTGTTCTTCCACCTTTGTGAGGAGGTCAGGCTCTGTCTGCCCAGCCCCATGGGCCTCTGCCCATGCATCTCCCATCTGGGGATGGCGTGCAGCCGTGAGAGTCTTTGCAGAGAGATGCTTGTGAGCAGGCGTGGTGGCACAGGCCTGTCTGCCCAGGGAGTGGCGAGTTCAGGTCCTGTCGCATGACTCAGTAAGACAGCATCTCACAAAGACAAAGGGGCTAAGGTTGTAAGCATGAAGGAAACAAGAAAGAAGAAAGGAAGGAGAAGAGGAAAAGGAGATGATGGAGAGCCCGCAGGCGGTAGCTCTCAGCCCTGGGGTCAGAAGAGGAGGGTCCGCCTCACCTGGGCAGGTGTCGGTAGCCTGGACAGCCAGGTCTTGGGCACACAGGAGCAGGACGAGCAGGACAGTGGGTCCTGGGGCCATGGTGACTCTGCTCAGCTCCAGGGCCACATCTGCCATCTGGCAGGTGCTCCCAGTGCTCACGGGGCTGGGCGGCCAGGCCTGGCCTTGGGACAGTTTCCCAACGGCCGAGGGGACACCCACTTCCGGCAGGCTGTCTCATTGCTCAAGAGGAGTGAGCAACAGTCCCACAGTGCATGTCCCCCGCTTTCCCAAGGCAGAGAGGGCGTGCCCCGCTGTGGTGTAAGGAAAGCCTGGCCCCCCAGTGCCCTGTCACCCCAACCTCAGTCAGGGAGGGCTCTGCAGAGGGTGTTTCCTGCCTCTCGGGATGTCCCCAGTGTGGGGGTGCCATGACACTCTAAGCGGGGGTGCCTTTCTTCTTCAAGGTCCTGGAGACCAAGCTCACACCTCCTACTATGGCTGACACCTAGCCTGAGCACACTGTGGGCAGTTTGGGAAGGGCCTCTGAAGCCCTCTGGGTGCGTTCACCCGGAGAGGCGGGTGGTGTGCAGAGTCGGAGCCGAGGGGCAACTGCTTCTCTGGGCCACCCCAAGGAGAAGCAGGGCCCCAGGCCGCATGCCCTGGGAGACTGAGTTGGCGTGGGGGGCTGTGCCTTTTCACCTGCTGTGTCTGGCCTCAGCCTCTGGGGAGGCAGGGACGGTGGCTTCCTCACTGGGACAGCTGGGAGGCCCCAGGGGCGCCACACCAGGCCAGCTGGGTCTGGACTCCTGTGGGCCACTCCCGTGCTGTCTCACTGAGGGCTTGGAGGGGGTAGGTGGGTGGCAGCCCTCTGTCCCTGCGTCCACATGCTGGAAACCCTGGGCCACCTGGGGCAGTGGCCGCAGGACCAGCTACAGGCAGGCATGAGGGGAGTGTGCCTGGGTGGTGGACCAGGGACTTGAGGGGAGGTAAACACCGCAGGTGGGCAGGGGCCTCTTGTGTCCCCAGTGCATCCGTGTGGATGCTTAAACCTCATCATGGGGTGGAAGGGTGCAGGCCGGATCTGACTGGGTTTAGATTAGGACTGGGTTGTCTAAATCTTAGGATAAGGTCATCCAGTGCAGCCCTGACATGGAGTCTGAGTGGCTTCCAAGGAGAGATCGGCACATATGCATATGGAGACACATGCGCACACACACGCGCACACACACACACGCACACACACACACACGCACACACACGCACACACACACTCACACACATGCACACACGTACACACACACACACACTCACAAACACACACACACACTCTACTCCCTGTCTCTCACCAGGATGGTTGAGGCCACCTCTGGCCTTATGAGGCAAGCAGCTTCCCCCAGTGCCATATAAAACTCTTCCGGGTGGATCTGGGAGCACGAGTTGGCTTCCTGCGATGGCAGTTCGGGTGTCTGGGGCCCTCTGCCATCCTGAGCTGCAGAAGGGCCGAGGGTCAGCGCCTCGGGCTGCTAAGGGTGTACATCTGGGGTTGCATCTGTGAAGAACGCTGAGGCCTTTCTAGGAGGCCCCTGCCCTCAGGCTCCCGGTGGGAATGTGCGAGATCTCTGAAGGAGCGTGCGCCTCCCAGGCTCAGGCGGCTTCTGCAGGGCCTTATTCCCAGGTCACACGTTAGATAGACAGCAGCCAGGCTCCTGAGGAGGAAACAGCCTCCTTCCTAGCTAGAAGCTGACCCAAGGGCGGGCCTCGGAGGGGCCGGAGAGGCCGGCCCTGTGCTCTGCGAGGAAGACAGGTGCTAGCGTGGGGGAGGGCCCCCGAGGTTCCAAAGAGGCGCCAACGAGTAGGCGTAGGAAAGCCGACTGTGCCTGGGAAAGCCGGCCATGCAGAGGTAAAACAGGAAACTGAAAAATGCACATATAACTAAATACCTCCGACACAGCGCACACCAGCCTTCAGCATAGAGCTGTCATCCCGAGGAGAGACAGGAAGTCCATCCTTTGTCCCTGGAGCAGGGGACTCCAGACTGGGGAGACATCAGGTTTCCCCTCTGACCTCGTGGCTCCCTGCAGGGCCCGTTCTGTGCCCCCTGTGTGATCCTTGACAAGGCTGGGAAAGCTGAGACTTCCTTGCACACCGACAAGGAGCAGGGGCCCCTCCGGGCCCATGCCGTGGGCTTTGGAAAGTGCAGGAATGAACACGGGCTGTGGATGCCGCTCACCTATAGTAATGGGCCAGCGGACCAGCAATGGGGGCAGGCCTTGTGACCTCTGGTGCATGACACCAGCTCCTGGCCTGGCACTGCCTGGCGTTGACCGCCGGACATTTATTAGCCTGGAAACAAGGGAGGAAACCTGCATTTTATCATGCACATAAAAAAAAAAAGCAACGCTGGGAGAGTTATGAGCCCCAGTGTGAAGATAAAAACAATAGCGTTAGATCTGATTATGAGATATCAAACAGCCTTAGCATTATCTCCTTCAGGATGGAAGACCACGAAACCATAAAGGAAGGCTGGAAACCCAGCAAGGGGCTGAAGAACAGTTGTTTTCCACAACACACCACCGAGAGAGAGGGAGGACAAGCCGTGGGGGAACGGAGTTATTTCGCCAGACGTGGTGACAGCGGGCTTGGATCCGGAATAAAGGACTGAGGAAAATGAAGGCTGGATCAAAGATGCCGTGAGGGAGGCGGGTCTTTCTCACATGGGAAGTGGGTCACGAGCTGGAGGGAGGGGATGGGGGAGATGGGGCGAGGAAGGAACCAAGGTGCGCAGGAACGCAGGCCGGCCTCACGCAGGGCAGGAACGTTAGGCTGTGCCTACGTGGAGAAAAAAGAAACGAAAATGCTAGCGTACGCTATCGGAGCTCCCCTATGGGGAGGCTTCTTTGAAATCTCACTTGCTGCGAGCATATTGTGGACATTTGCACCCCAATAAATATAGCTCCATGTGTTAAAAGAATTCCTGTACACCCCCCACCTGCCCCCCGCAGGAGCAGCCCTGTAACTGGCAGAAGAAGGCGCTTCAGGCCAAGGGGAACAGGCGCAGGCGCTCAGCTTCGCAAGTCACCCAGAGATCTGGCTGAAATACAAGGCACCCCCTTCCATTTACCCCGGGGGCTGAGCATTTTTAAAACAGCAATGAGCATGGGGTTTGGAGAGGGTGCCTGAGAAACGGGGCAAGCGTGGGGAAGCATCTTGGCACCACTCGCTGCCGTTTCTGGTGAGCGGCAGGCCCTGTAGCCAGCAAAGCTCGGCTTTGTTCTGCTGCACAGAAAAGGGTGACCGGGGTAGAGAGACCAGCCCCAACGAGAGCCTTCAGCTCTGCAGAACAGGCTTCCCGAGGGGAGCTCACACTGCAGACCCCCACGCCACAGCGAAAAGCAAAACCCATGGCACAGTGCTTTGTATTCCCTGAAGGTGTGACGCTGTCCTGTAACACCCCTAGGAGCCAAGCTGCCCCAGGCCCAGGCTGCTTTGGGCTGGGTGACGGCACATGGCAGCCCACTGTGACACTGTGACCCTCTCTCTCTGCGATCCTAGCAGCCGGGCTGATCCCCTCCTCATCTTGAGCCCTGGGCTTGGGGTTCAGTATTGCCTGCCCAGCTCTGGGCATGTTGCTGGCTGGGCTGGCCATGTCCATTCCTCTGCTGGGCCCGGCTTGCCCTCCAGTGCGTCGGACCCAGGGGGTGCTGCTGTCTGCTGTCCTGCCCAGGCATTGAGAGTCTTCCTGCTTAATCCTAGGCATCATCCTGCTCCGCCTCCCCAGGCGCTTTGTCCCCAGAGGCAGGGGGCAGTGGCACAGGACTCAGGAGGCAGAGTCTGGCAGCTCCTCAATAGTTGCCCGCAGCTGTCTGTCCTGGGTGCAGACTGCAGAGACTGAAGACCTGTCACATTCAGGCAGCAGGATGCAGAGCAGACCAAGGTGGGAGGGACCCCACAGCCCACTGGCGGGAGAGGGGACAAACAAGACACAGCCACGGAATTGTATCAGCCACGAAAGGGAAGCAGTCTGGACTCACGCCACAGGGCTGGCGAGCTCTCAAGATGGGCTAAGTGTGGCGGCTGAACCCTGCGTATGTCCTGTTTATGCAACGTATCCAGAGTAAATGAGGAGAAGATGGGTCCCTGGCCAGGGCTGGGGCTGGGGGCCAGGGTACAGGGGATGACAGGCTAAGGGTCAGGGCTGAGAGTCCTAAAACTCCAGTGTGCTGACGGCTGCGAGGCTCCGGTGGCAGCCACTGATGGGCACTGAATTGGACACTTTGCAAGGTAGGTTTTACAGGTGAAATTACAGCTCACCAAAGGTGTTAAAGACAAAGGTGCTGGCAAGAAGCTGACGGAGGTCCTCCCTGTCTCCTGGGACCCAGCGCAGACTCGAGGTGAGGGAGACCCCGCGGGGTGCCTCGAGGGGGGCATTTCCTCCTGTCCAGCGGCTTGGGTGGCCCAGCCCTTCCTTGCCTTCCTCTTGACCTCTTCCTTGCTAAGCCCCCGTGGCTGGTGCCAACAGTGGCCTTCAGAAAGTCCCCTTGAGCTCTTGGGAGGGGCCGAGGGTGAGAGCAAAGACATTGGCGGTGCCAGCCGCAGAGAAGAAAAACTGGCGCTTGGAGCTGCACGGAGGTCAGCGGGGGCCGCTAGACAGACACCGGGCTTGCAGCAGGAAGTGATCCTCGCCTGAGGCCTGGTTTAATTTCCCAGAGATAATAACACAGTCCGGAACACCTGCCAGGCACCTGAAGACAGATGACCACTGTTTGCAGGGTAATAGTTTGTGTCAGTGTAAATTGGAATTTATATCTCAGGAGGGAGGTAATCCCCTTTAGAAAGCTCCAGCATCCCTGGGACAAGAGCTGGTTGCAGGGCTGTTGGCTGAAGACATAAACAAAGACAGCACACTTCAGAGGAGCCCTGAGCACCAGGGCCTTGTTTTTAATATCTTAATTGAGTCCACAGCCCTCCGACACTGTGCAGAAAACAAATCTCGTAGTGTCCTTTTCCAGCTCTGGCAGAGAGAAAATAAAGGTGACTTTAACCTTCTAGAAATCCAGAGTAAGCACACTGGGGAAGGAAGATTGTTTTCTTGAGATCTTGTTTTGTTTTTGTGGTTGTTCTTGTTTGGTTTTATGTCTTTTTTTTTTTTTTTTTTTTTTTGAGACAGGGTCTCTCTATGCAGTTCAGGCTGGCCTTGAGCTCACTTTTGTAGCCCAGGCTGGTGTCGAACTCCCACCGATCCTCCTGCCTCAGCCTCCCGAGTGCTGGGATTACAGGCGTGCGCCACCACGCCCGGCCCCAATGTCTATTTTTAAAGCTTGTGAAGAGACCAAAACACAAACCCAGAAGGTTGTTCTCACCTGCGGACACCCAGTCTCTCTTAAAGTCCCAGATCCTTGCCGGGCTTTGTAGCTGCTGCCACTCCTAGGGAGTGGTGCACAGCCTTCATTGAGGCCCTCCGCCAAGCTGCCGCCTGCTGGCCGGGGCAGTGGCGCGGGTGGACCGGGGCTGTGGTAGATAATGCACGGCCCAGCTGCAAGGAGGCAGGCGAGGAGGGCCGGGAGTGTGCAGAGGAGGCTGGTGAGATCCACTGGGGAGTTCGGCTCCTGAGCCTCTGTGCAAACATGTTTACTCTGCATGAAAGAATGGGATGAGGCAGAGCAGGCCATTTGTTCATGGAAGTGGATTTAGTTTTTAAACTTGCATTGGGGCAAGCTTAACCTTGCTGAAGGGTATTAGGATGTGGGCAGGATGTATAAAGCTCATCCTGGATGCGAGCGGCTGCAGGACAAGGCCCTGATGGAATTAAACATTTATCATACACAAACGCCTTTCCTTGGACCGCCTGTCTCCCAGCGCTGCTGCCTCTGCGTTGCAGGTTCTCTGTCCGGTGGGGAGCACACGTGAAGCTCAGGCCTTAACATGCAGCCCTTCCTTTGCCCCCCTGCATTCCCAGTCCTGACCATCCCAGCGAGAAGACACCCGCCTGGGGACAGACAGGTGGGCACGGGGACTCCAGCCGGAGCCCAGGCGAGCACACACATGGCAGCGCACGGTCTGTGCCAGACCCTTTCTCGCCCTCTACAGAGCAGTCCTCCGTGGGTAGCAGAGAGAAGCGGCCACCCACCCTCCCCCTTCCCCTCCAGCCCACCCTGTGAATGGAGAGGCACTCCCAAGTGAAGAATCCCAGGGAAGGCTCTGATTGGCTGGCTACCAGCCAATCACTACAGACAAAACGAAAGGGGCGCTTGGGGCCAAGGTGATCACTGGGCTCAGGCGGGAAAAGCGGGTGGCCAGCTCCTTGTCCCTGTGGGTCCCGGCAAACTGCGGTGGTCATTTGCCCTCAGCTCATCCAGAAACCACCTAGAAGTTTCCAAACTGGGTCTGTGAGCGGGGCAGGCAGGCCACAGCTATTTCTCAAGCGCTTTGTTTTCCTGATTTCTGCCCAAACTGTTCTACCAACAGACATCTCAAAAAGAACGGTGAGCAGGAAGCAAAACAAGGGCACGGTGTTTTGTGGTCTGACATGCAAATCCCTACTTCATCTTGTGGGTTGGCCAGAACCACCTTCAGGGAACTCCAACTGCTCCGGGGCTAGGGTTCCTCTTTCAAGGATTGCACCGCAAGGGCCCTGGTGACATTTAGGGACAGACACACAGCGGAACGGGCTGCAGCAACAGTCTCTCTATTTCTACACACCCTAGGGGAAAACCCAGGAAATGCGGTGCCCAGTGCGGGCCGAGACAGCGCACGCCAGGCTTCCTTTCTTTTCCCTCAGGGTGGGGCAGGGCCCAGCAGTGGAGCCACAGGCACCGAAGGGCTGGGAAGAGGCCCTCTGGTCCCCTGCAGAGTGTGGATGGCAGAAGTGGCCCTGGGCCTGCCCCTGAGCATAGTCACTGCTGAGCAGGGGGCACACAGCTAGCCATGCCATGCAGGTGAAGGCAGCAGGTCTCTTTGCTGTGACAAATATGCCTAGCCAGAGTGGTGACATTTGTTGAGGCCTCAGAGGGTGGGTGCCAGTAGCCGCATCGCCTTTCTTTATTCTGCTTGAGGGATTCCTCACCTCTCTTCTGTATTCAGGACTCTGAGGACCCTGGAAGAGGCCACGCTGTTAACAGGGTGTAGACAGTCCCAGGAGTGCAGGGCACTGCCCCTCAGGTGGAGGCAGGGCCTGGCTTCTCCTGGGCACAGCCCTCTGTCTCCCAGGCCCCCAGGCCCCAGGACCAGCATCTGCTGGGGCCCTCCCTGGTGGAGGATCACCGGCCAAGCCGATTCTGCTCCCTTCAGTCCCATCTCGCTGGTTTGGCTTCCTCTTGAGCAAGCATCAGCCACCATGTGGATGATTATTACATCAGGGAAATGGTCCATTAAATCGGGGCGTCTCCGGGCTGAGAAGCCTAGGGCCCCTGCCTCCCCCTCCCGCTCCCCCT
>PVJA010035156.1:0-22028 GCA_004027025.1 Myocastor coypus
AAAAAGCTACGCCCAGTGCTGAGAAAAACATCCTGCCTGGTTCAGTATAGAGAGAAGGACAAAGTATCCTTAGTAGAGAACAATAGAGCCCAAGGACACCTGCAGGGAGTTCTGGCTGTCCCCTCCCCTGCTTGGAGTATTTTCAATTTCCCCAAAGCAGTTACGCAATTTCCTGTTCTTGAACACTGAATAAAAAAGGAAGATCCTTCTGAGGATCGAGGCTCACTTCGAGAGGGACAAGTCTCAGTGAGTCCTCTGAACTACCTTCATCAGGTCTTCTCATCGTTTCTTTCGGCACCGACACCAGAATAACACAACAACAGTCTTCAACAAATGGCTCTAAGTGGATGACTACACTGAACAATGAACTCAAACCCTTCACACAACACCATGTACAAAAATTAATTCAAATTGGCTCCAAGCTCTCAACTTAAGAACTAAAACTGTAAAAAACTCAGAAAATAAACCAACAGCTTCATGATTGTGGCTTTGGTAATGGTATCCTAAATATGATAAGAAAAGTGATAGGTACTGAAATAAAATAATTGGACTTCCTAAATTTCACGTGGCAAAGGCATTATCAAAAAAGTGAAAAGACTAGCTAGGGAATGGAAGAAACATTTGCAAATTATCTCTACTAAGAGCTTACTACTTAAAATATGTAAAGAAGCTGGGCTGGGCCTGGTGGTGCATGCCTGTAATCCCAGCACTTGGGAGGCTGAGACAGGAGGATCAGTGCAAGTTCAAGACCAGCCTGGGCTACAAAGTGAGCTCAAGACCAGCTTGAACTGTACAGTGAGACCCTGTCTCAAAAGGTTAAATAAATAAAAATAAAAAATATTTACAACTTAACACTAAAGACAAACCACAAAATTTAAAAATTTACATTTATCCAAAAACATACAAACAACCAAATACACAAAAGTTAACTACATCATTAATCACCAGAGAAATGTAAATCAAACCATAAGACAATACTTCACAATCCTTAGGATGGCCTACATTAAGTAAAAATAGAAAATATTACTTTTATCATAACTGACCAAAAATAAAGCCAAGTTATATATTCTTTTTAAGTATACAGAGAACACTTACAAAATATGACCACAGAACATGAAACAAGCCTTACAGAATTTCAAATGACTACAATAATCCAAGGCATGTTTTCTGAAAACAACATAATTACAGTAGAAATTAATAACAAACTAGGCAATTTTAAGTATTTAAGCCACCCTTTATAGAGGAATGTATGAAAAAGCCTGAGGGAAAAAATAACCTTCATAGAGATTATAAAAGAATCTTGAATTTAATGAGGATAAAATAGATAACAAAACTAGTGATGCACTCGAAATGCCAACAGCCTTCACACAGCTGTAACATATAACCACCAGCTTGTGCTCAGTAAGTGGAGGGTTAGTTCTGTCTCACACTTACTTGGGTAGGCCTGTTTACAGTCCTGGCTTTGGATTTCAATTTTCACATCATTTTCCCCAGGAGCCCTCCCTTCAAGCCCTGCTACCTCCTGCTGTACACTGTTTCTACTATTATCCCCAACACTCTCCTAAGAGCAAGAGCAGAGATCAAGTCTCTAATTCAACACTGTATTCCCCAGACCTACAACGGTCCTATCACAGTAAGTGCTCAAAAATAACTGTAATCTGAGCACATGCAGAGGTGACAGGTCAGTTTAGGGAGACTCTACCTTAAAATTATTTTTACAAAGGTAATGTTTTAGAAGCTGGAGATACAGACCTGTATAAAGATACTGGATTCAACCACCAGTATAAAAATAAAACAAATGTATACATCCAGAAAAAAAGAAAGCCATCTCCACTGTAGTGGGAATATAAACTGGTATAACAACTATAGGAATCAGTGCAGAGCTACCTCAAAAAACCAAAACTAGAGGTTCCATTCAACCCAGCTGTTTGCCTTCTTGGTATCTTCTCTCAAGTATTAAAGCATCATACCATGCTGATATATGCACATTCATGCTTATAGCAGTACAGATTCCAATATATAAATCTTCGAAAGAGCCCCAATGCCCATCAATTCATGAATGGATAAAGAAGATGTGGATTTTTTTTTTTGTCTTTTTGAGACAGGGTTTCACTATGCAGTTCAGGCTGGCTTTGAGCTCACTTTTGTAGCCCAGGCTGGTCTTGAACTTGCACCGATCCTCCTGCCTCAGCCTCGAGAGTGCTGGGCTTACAGGCATGCGCCACCACACCCAGCTAAAGGAAAGAACTTTTTATTTATTTATTTTTATTTTTTTAATTATGGCCGGCTCAGCCTGCCCTGGGGGGTGAGGCTGGCACAGCATGTGGTGCCAGGGATCGAACCACGGTCCCTGCCGCCACCTAAGCTTTCCTAAGCAGGTGCCTTAGACCACTGAGCCATCCCGCCAGCCCCCAGATTTGATTTTTACAACAAAATACTACTCTGCCATAAAGAAGGACAAGCCTGAAGCATTCTTGAGACCACACTCTTAAGTGAAATGGGACATACATGTTGAAATATCACATTGTTCTTCTGTGTGAGACACTGAAAGCATAAATAAGGACCAAAATGTGTAACAGATATTGGGAAACAAAAACAAAATTCTCAAATGAGGCCATGTAGAGTGGTGGGAGTGGGAATAAAAAGGATAAGAAAGAGAACAAAAGGAAAAGATGGAAACAAAGCTTTTGTAAATAAGGAAGGGGTAGGAACAAGGCATGAGGGATGACAGATGGGTCTTGGCTTCGTAAATAAGAGGGCTTGAAGGGAGGGCAACGAGATGGGGAAAAAAGCAGTGAGACATATCATGTGGTTACAAATTACATGATGAATAAAACACACCCTGAAAGAAACGGATTTACCCAAATGGTAACCTTTGCATTTATTAAGGCATAACAATAAAGTCATTCTGGACTCAAACACAGGTCCAAATCCAATCTCCAACACATAGTCTTCCAAATCACTTAGCTTTTCTCCACTTCACTTCTATTATCTGTGGAAATCCCTACCTAGCTTACAGAGTTTTCTTAGGAATAAAATTCTAATGGGGTAACCAAAAAATAGACAAAATCACTTCAGATTATAAGAGTCACTACTGAGAGTAACTGATATAGTAACGTTCCTCAAACATTTTGGCCTCAGGACCCCTTTACGTTCTCAAATATTATTGAGGTCCTAAATGACCTTCAATTTATATGACTTATATCAGCATTTGCCTATTAAAATTTAAGCATTTTTAAAATATTCATTTAAAATAGGCATATGCCATATTAACATATACAGATGTCACAAAAAAATAATAGAAGTGTATCTTCTCCCTACCCATTAAACCTAGGGACACTATCACAGAGCTACCCCTCCATCCCTTTTTCTGCCTGAGATAGGATCTCACAAAGTTCCCCAGCAAACCACTGTGGTAGAGAATGACTGGTACAAAGCAGGTGTTACTTTGGACAATGTTGAGGACTGCCCCTCTGAAGAACCTGCAACATGCAGGGCTTCAGAAGCACAAGAGGTGATAATCAGAACAAGGTCAAAGGCCCTGACTAAAAAATGTGACACTATCAATAACTCCAAAAACTGAACGTTGCAGCAAGAGCCAACAACTGCAAGTTCAGCAAGGGTTCTGAGGGATGTGGGCCTGAGAGATGATAGATGAGAGCCCTGAGGTAGGCTTTTTATGTCAAAGGGATGAGGAATCTACTTAACAGCTTTAATGGGATGTGACTCTCAGGTTGAAAAGATCATCCAGGCTGACAAGTGATGGACTGATGGAGGATAAGACTAGTTTAGGGCAGTACACCTTTATTATTTTTTTTTTTTTCTTGTTTCAGAACTTTTGTTTATTTGTATGGCTGGCTCAGCCTGCCCTGAGGGCAGGGCTGGCGCAGTACGTGGTGCTGGGGGATCAAACCGCGGTCCCTGCAGCCACCCAAGCTTTCCTAAGCAGGCGCTTTAGACCTCTGAGCCATCCTGCCGGGCCCCAGGGCAGTACACCTTTAATCTCAGCACTTGAGAAGCTGAGTCAGGCGGATCTTAACAAATTTGAAGCCAGCGTGGCTGTATAATGAGTTCAACGTCAGCTTTAACTACAGAATGAGACCCTGTCTCAAAAATGAGAGGGAGAGGCAAGCAGAGACAGAGACAGAGAGAGAGAGAGAGAGAGAGAGAGAGAGAGAGAGAGAGAGAGAGAAAGGGAGAGAGATGGGAGCCTCCACTTTAAACACTGAAGGACAGGTTTGTCGTAGTGACAAACACCTATAATCCCAGCACTTGGGAGGCAGGAGGATCAGTACAAATTCGAGACCAGTCTGGGCTACAAAAGTGAGTTCAAGGCCAGCCTGAACTAGTGAGACCTTGTCTCATAAAGACAAAAAAAAAAAAAGACCACTGAAGGATGGGCAAACTGGAAATACAATTTTGAGAAGAAGCCACAGGATTTAGTGAATTATACAGTTGAGACAGGATTATTCTTAGGTTTGTGTTTGAAAATCCCGGTAAGCAGTGATGCAATGTCTTAAAAAAGGGAATACTGGGAAAATAGGCTCCCCATTCTCAAGCAGGTGCACGCAACACTGTTACATTCATCATTCCAGGCACAAGCCATATTAACAAAAAAAAAAAAAAAAAAAAAAAAAAAAAAAAAAAAAAAAAAAAAAAAAAAAAAAAAAAAAAAAAAAAAAAAAAAAAAAAAAAAAAAAAAAAAAAAAAAAAAAAAAAAAAAAAAAAATCAAACCACTAGCAAAATAAGGTTAAGTCCAAAGCTGCAAAAGGCCATAGGCACCACCAGCCTCTGGTGAAAATTCTGAGCAGTTGTCATCCACTTGGAAATCAGCATTACCATCCTTCCCAACCACCCAGCAATGCTCCAAGCAGTCTAGAAGAGTGTCACACATGTATAGACGCCTATAGAAATTTATGACCTCGCATTTATTTCTACACCTGTTAACAAGTATAGCAGCCATAACTTCTAGTTTGTTTCTAAACTTGCACTGATACTCCCCTCTTCTTCTGTGCAGGATTCTGGGACAAACTTAACATAATCCTCTGTTATTTCAAGACGACCTTATTCTAGCATCTGCCTCTCTGCTCCTCTCAAGCTAGTAATGAGCTTCAGTGTACTTAAGCCAAGTAAAGCTCAACAATGAGTCACAAACCAATGCACCCACAGGAAATCAATGCACAACCTACCTCCTCTAAACAGATTGTTAGACCTGCATCTGCCTTCCAAGTGCCTATGCAGGATTCCAAACCCTAAGAACCACCCTAACTGTACAAACTGTCAGGGAATACTAAAGGTTGGCGTGCTAAACTCCCAGCTAATTCCCTAGGCCAGAAATGAAGCATGGTAATCACAACAGGGCTCCGCACGTCGGACCAAATGACTCCGTCTCCGAAAAGGAACGAAGTGGGTGCCCGTTTTCCCTGTACAGTACAACCCAATCATTCTCACTAAATGTGGAGGCTGGAGGCGGGTTAAGGGAGCTTCCCTTTAATGAGGCAAAAAAGTGGAAGTATCTTTTCTATCATCGATTTGCCAGTTTTTAAACTGTGTATTTCTCCTTCCTTGTATAACAAAACAAATTATTTCTTGAACTCGACCGTACAGCCGGGCACAAATGCCGGAGACAAGTACTTCCGGACGCCTGCGGAGTGCAGTAGGGCACCCTGTAGTCCTCTGGCGCTGGTGCTGGCGCCCCCAGTGCACAGACTCCGCGCTCGGCATGGCAGCCTTCCGGGATGAGCCTGGCGCCCGAAGCGTGCACACCCCGCGCGCGGCAGAAGCACGGGCCAGCCGCTACGCAGGCCTGGGGACGCCGGGCCCGGTCTGCCTCCCGCCCTGCCGAGGGCGGCTGCTTCCCCCCACTTCCGCGAAGGCCCGGCGGAGGGAGCGGGCGCAGGGGCCCGGGCGGGGACAGGGACAGGCGGGGCGGACATATGAGGGGAGAGGGGCGCCGGCCCAGGGCGCGGGCCGCGCAGCCCGGGCGGCGGGAGGAGAAAGGAGCGCCGCGGCGCGGGAGGGGGCCGAGGAAGGCGAGGGGCAGGGGGAGGAGGCGGAGGCGCCGCCGCCCGCCCCCGCGCCGCCCGCGGCCCGGAAAGTAGGCCCAGCGCGGAGGGGCCCGGCCGCGGTGCCCATATCCGTCCGCCCGGCCACTCGCGCCGCCGCCGCCACCCGTCCGCCCGCCCCGCCACACTGCTCCCGGCGCCCCCCGCGCCCATCCGGGGACTCGGGCGGTCGCCGCGGGCCTTACCGGAGTCGCCGCGCGCCGCGCCGTCCCGGGGCTTCGGGGGGCGGCCCCGCGGCATCGTCGCGGCGGCCCACCCCTCACTCGCGCTCTCGCACTCCCGGCGGCGCGCACGCGCGGCACCGGGCGGGGCGGGCGGCGAGCAGCCGAGACCCGGCCCGCCGGGCTCACGGGGCGACGGCGCCCGGACGCTTGGGCGGCTGTGCTCGGACCGCGCCGGCCTCGGCGGGTTCCATGGCCCGCGGGCCGCGGCGGGGGCGTTGGGCGCGGGCGCGGTGGGGGTGGGGGGATGGCGCCGCGCGCATGCGCGGGCCTGGCTACTGCCGCGTCACCTGCCGGGCCTCGGGCCGCCCGGGATTGTCCGCAGGAGGCAGCGGCCGGACGCCCGAGGCTCGGTTGGTGGGCCCGAGACCTGTGCGGTCTCAGAGCCAAAACAACACGACGCAGAGGTCGTGGTGCTGAGAGAAAAGAATCGAAGTTCGCTCAGCGTGGCCTAGGCCCCGTGCCATCGCCTGTGTCGTGTGCATTTCTGCCTTTGATTCGACTGCCTCTCAGGCCACTTCTGGATACCTTGAACCGTGAACATGTGAACCCAGCCTTCCAGGTGCCAGAAGCCTGAGAATCTCATTAGACCTAGAAGATTGGCTGTCGTCCTCACTGTACTCCGCGCAGTTCTTTTAATACACTACATTTCAATATTTTAGAAACTGCAGTTCTAGGCTGGGCGTAGTAGCACAGGCCTGTAACTCCTGCATTCAGGAGGCTGAGGCAGAAGGATCATTGCAAGTTCAAAACTAGTCTGTACTGCATAAGAAATCCAGCCTCAAGACCAAAAAAAGAAGAAGAAAAAAAAAACAAAGCCGGGCGTGGTGGCGCACGCCTGTAATCCCAGCACTTGGGAGGCTGAGGCAGGAGGATCAGTGTGAGTTCGAGACCAGCCTGGACTACAAAAGTGAGCTCAAGGCCAGCCTGAACTGCATAGTGAGACCCTGTCTCAAAAAAAAAGACAAAAAAAAAAAAAAACTTTGCACTTCTGGGCCAGCAAGATATCTCAGTGGACTAAAGCGCCTGCACAATGGTGAGGGTTTGATCCCTGGCCTGCTGTGCCCCTGCCCCCACCCCCACCCCCATCCCCCCTTCCACACCCCAGCCCCACCCTGCCTCCTTCGAGCCCCTTGTGCTGAGATAGCTATTGAGACTGGGTGGGGTGTCATGCACCTGTGATCCTAGTGCTTAGGAGGCTGAGAACAGAATCACTACAAGTGGTTATAGGTAGTGAGACCCTGTACTAAATACTAAAAACAAAAACTTACAGTTCTGAGTGCTAACTTTTTTGTGTGGCCACTCTTGCTTCCCCTAATGACACGCCAGCAGAGCAGTCAAGCATTAGCCGTGGTTAAGAGTAAATTGTCAGTGAGTTTGGCCATCTAAAGCACCTGCGTAGGCAACTGCAAGGACCACTTACCCCGAAAGACATGCTGCGCCAGCCCCACCCACAGGGCAGGCTGAGCTAGCCACAACATAGTTTTTTTAAAAAAAGAGTAAATAAGTGAGTACTGACAATATACCTTCTTTCTAGGCAAATGGAAAAGTGATGAGAATCTAGTCACCAAAAACTTGGAACCTGGAAGGGCAAGAAAGACTAGTCTACATGTTATAACAGGTTTGTCA
Source organism: Myocastor coypus (assembly GCA_004027025.1). NCBI lineage: Eukaryota > Metazoa > Chordata > Mammalia > Rodentia > Myocastoridae > Myocastor > Myocastor coypus. The sequence continues at coordinate 7,917 of PVJA010035156.1, forward strand.
AATCCACCAGAAAATTCATCTGTCTTTTTTTTTTTTTTTTTTTTTTTTTGTGGGACCAGGGTTTGAACTCACGACCTTGCACTTGCCCAGCAGGCACTTGTGCCTCGGAGCTATCTCCCCAGCCCCTCCACCAGAAAATTCAGAAGGGTATAGTTAGCAACTACAAAATACAAAATGGTAATTTTTTTTAGTAACAATTTTTCATTTATTTTGAAGAATAGTTGAAAGACTACACATAAACAGCCAGATGAGATGGGCATGGTGGCGCACACCTATAATCTCAGCACTTGGGAGGCTGAGGCAGGAGGATCAGTGTGAATTCTAGACCAGCCTGAAAAGTGAGCTCAAGGCCAGCCTGAACTGCATAGTGAGACCCTGTCTCAAAAAGCAAAATAAATAAAAAATAAATAAATCTTATTAAAAAAAGAAAAGAGCCAGATGAACACATATACAGGGGAAGACCTAGTAGAATTCTGAGTTCAGAAGTTGTTGTCATGCACCACCCTCACAAGTATCTAGAGGAGTTGTTTAACTTCCTGGAGGCCTCCATATGTTCAGTTGTCCAGAAGTCCTTCAAGTCTTCTTTGTTTTTTTTCTCTAAAGAGTTCATTGCATAATTGTAACTGAAGAGTGGACCATGTTGAAAAGTGAATGGACTAGAGTCCAGTGTGATGATAATAGATTGAGGAAAACCAGAAGCCCTGACTGTTCAGTCTTCTTGACCTTTCTATACAGCATTTCTTCCTCTTTTGTGTAGAACAGGATGCTTTCTAAAATGAAACTCTTGTTATGTACCGTCAGAAGTGTTTTTCGAACTAATTAATCTGGTATAGGGTCTCGCTGTGCAGCTCATACTCATAGTCATCCTCATGTCTTAGCCTCCCCAGACTGGGATGACAGGTATGTGCCACCACACTTGGTTTCAGCCGCCAGCATGGCTCACCTGGGGTTCCTGGGCTGCGAAGGCATGCAGTACTGGGATTTGAAGCTGGGACTTGTGCTTGCCAGGCAGGTGCTTAGACTGTTGCACTATCTCCCCAGAACAAGAAGTGATTTTATTAAGTACATATTTGTGATACCAGACAAATGGTAAGTTGTTACACATACACATTACAGCTTAATCCTCTTCATGTTTCCCTCTGCTTCCTTCTCTTCCCTTTCCCATTCCCTTTATTCCTAAATTCTTTTTTACTAATTTTTTATATTTTATTCATTTTAATTAGGAAAAAAGACAAAATAGCAATGAAACAGTTTCAAAACAAGTTTGTAGGATGGTTACAATAGTTAATGCCATGCATATTGTTGTCTTCATAGTACTTAGAGGACAAGATGCAGACCTGATACTTTGTCTAAACAATATTACTATAAACTTTTATTCTCAATGAACTAAGACAAAGTAGCTATATATCTATCCTCTCTTGTGTATACATATATTTTTTTTTCTTTTTAAAGTTTCTGATACTATGAGAAAATATCCTACCATGCCTTAGCAGTAGATTGTAAGTCAGAGATACAGTATGAATCATAAAACAAAAAAATATAATTAAATAATGTTCAGATAATTAAATATTAATTAATTGAAAGTAAATCAAATATTTCAAAATAATATTCCAAAATTCAAATCATGAGTCCCACTTAGAGGCCATAATGTTGTGTTTCATATGTTTTTTTTTTGTTTTGTTTTGTTTTTTTGTCTTTTTGAGACAGGGTCTCACTATGCAGTTGAGGCTGGCCTTGAGCTCACTTTTGTAGCCCAGGCTGGTCTCGAACTCACACCGATCCTCCTGCCTCAGCCTCCCGAGTGCTGGGATTACAGGCGTGCGCCACCACGCCCGGCTGTGTTTCATATGTATTAATCTGTAATAAATTCAGAGTACTTGCACAGTATCATAATATTTGAATAGGTTAATATTTACAAAGATATCAACTAAGAAAAAGTTGCCATGGTAGTAAAGAATTACTAAGAATAAAATATAAGATAAATCCTGGAATGGCAAATATATGACCAGAACTTGAGCATTTTGGGGATAGGATATTACACAAAGTTCTAGTATGTTGTGTATATGAACAGTGTCCATGATGCTTACTGGTGGCCAGGTGTCACTTCTGGGACTGAGCTACTACTATTTCCTTGCTATCCACCCTGTAGACCCAGACAGAATCATGGCCCATAAGGCGCAGCAGAAGTCCATTTGTAGAATATGCTGATGGACATATTCTACTGCTATATGCAAAAGAATAGTTTAAAAACTGCTTTTGTATATCTTTTTTTTTTCTCCTGTATTTAATTATTTGCCCTATTTGATGAGTTCTTTCCATTCTCCTACATGAGTTGTGGTCATTTTGATCTCACTCTAGAATATCTTTTAGTAAACTGTATAGGGTTGTCTTTATCACCATGAAATTCTTTAGTTGTTCTTTGTCCTGGAAGTATTTCACTTTGCCATTGAACTTGAAAGAGAGTTTTGCAGGGTATAGCAGTCTGGGTTGGAATTTGTTTTCTTGCAAGACTTGAAGTACTTTGCTCCGTGCTCTTCTTCACTTGATGGTTTGTAAAGAGAAATCCACTGTTAATTCTAATAGTTTTTCCTTTAAATGTGATCTATTTCTTTTCTCTAGCAGCTTTTAGTATGCTGTTCCTGTGCTGAATTTCTGGGATCCTGATTATTATATGGCTGGGTGTGGTTTTAATTAGGATGATGTTATTTGGAGTTCTATATGCTTCAGTTACTGAATGTCAAATTGTTTCCCCATATTTGGAAGTTTTCTGCTATTATTTCTGTCCATAATCTTTTTATATCATTTGTACAGATGTACAGACCCCTTCTTTCTCATTGATGCCTATTAGTTTTACATTGTTCATCTTTGCATCATCTTGCAGATATTGAATTATTTTTTTCTTGCATCCTAGTTGTTTTTAAGAAATCTTTTCTTACCTCTTCACTGGCTGCAATGGTGTCTTTAAGGTCTGAAAGTCTATTTTCACTTTCATTGAAATGGTTTTGCCAGCTTGTGATTGAGGTTTTAAATTCCTGTATCGCACTTTGAATCTGCTTCATACACTCTGTTTATGTTCCTGTATTGCTCATCCAAGGATTCCATCATTTTTCTGTTCTCTATTTTTTTATCAGTGTCTTCTTTAGAATCACTTAGTACTTCTTTTGTTATAGGTATTTATTTTTTTACTTCAGAAATTATTTCTGATCTGATATCCTCTATACCTTTTCTGCAGTTGTTTCTTTACTTTGGACGCTATTATTTCAGAGATTTTAGGTATGTGATTTCCAGTTTCTTCTGTTATTGTCTCCTGTATGGGCTTGGGGCCTGAGAGTGTGTTTTGCTCCTTCTCTTTATCATTTTGTATAGCCTTTCCTTCTGACCTCTGCTGTAGAGCTTTGGTAGAGTTCTTACCTTAGCACCAGATCTGAATCTGTCAAGTTCACATTCAACCAGGTGGGTGTGGCTTGGTCTGGCTGCTGTGCTCCACTTCTTCCTGCTGCAGCCCTTGGAGGTGAACCTGCTGTGCCACTCTGGCAAGATGTTCTGCTCCTGGATCAGCTGGATAGGTCTTGTCTGTAGTCTTTCTACAGGGAGTTCTGTGGCAGTTTTCTATACTGGGCCTGTCTGATGGATGAACTTCCACTTACTTTTTTTTTTTTTTCTTAAACCTCATTTATTTGTTTGTGTTATGGCCGGCTCAGCCTACCCTGGGGTGGTGGTGCACAGTATGTGGTGCTAGGGATCGAGGAGCGGTTGCAGCGCTTGTCTTAACTCCTCCACAGGTGCTTTAGATCACTGAGCCATCTTGCTGGCCCAGTTCCACTTACTTTGGAAAGATGTTTTTTGAACTAGATCTTTTTAAATGAGTGCATTTTAATAAGCAGAGGTGCTTAAGGCTTTTCAAATGGATACCAGGTCAATAAGAGATTAAGAACTAGTTTATGGGTTCTTTCCATTCTTCTACATGAGTTGTGGTCATTTTGATCTCTCTCTAGAATATCTTTTAGTAAACTGAAGAGTTGGCTTTATCACCATGAAATTCTTTAGTTGTGTGTTGTCTTAAAAAGAAATGTACTTAGAGATAGAGATTACTTCAGATCTCCTTGCCAGTGAGAGACATAATTATTTTAGCTCAATCTATTGGGGGAGTTGTTTTCAGACATGGTCTCACTGTGCAATTCAGGTGGCCTTGAACTAACACTGTAGCTCAGGCTGACCTCACCCTCCTAAGTGCTGGGATCTCAGGTGTGTACCACAACTTGTGGCTGACATCTGTTTTTTGTTTGTTTGTTTGTTTTTGTTTTTAACTTTATTTATTTATTTATTTATTTATTTATTTATTTATTTATGTTTTTGCCAGCTCAGCCTGCCCTGGAGATGAGGCTGGTACAGCATCTGGTGTCAGGGATCAAACTGCAATCCCTGTGGTTGCCTAAGCTTGCCGAAGCAGGTGCCTTAGATGGCTGAGCTATCTGTTTTTGAGTAATGATTTAGTACCTTCAGTAAAATAGTCTCTATTCCTTAGAGTAATTCTGTGAGTTACCATTTTTACAGATGAAAAAAAACTCAGAGGAGTTAATTTGCAAAATGTCACATGGGCTGTGAGTAGATCCAAAATTCAAAACTCTTTTCACCTCTTACTCCCATTTTTTTTTTTTTTTTTTTTTTTGGTTTGTTTGTTTTGGTGTTTTTGAGACAGGGTCTTAACATGTACTTCAGATAAGCCATATGAAGCCATAGTCTCGCCTGGAACTCATAGCAAGCCTCCTGCCTCACCCTCCTCAGTGCTGGGATTCCAGACAGACACCACTACACATGGTAACCTCTTATTCTTACCTTGTATGTATATTGAGGCTAAAGTAGGATGTAAGATTGAGTTCAATTTGTATATGAATTTATAACCTATTTAAAACTTTGTCTTTTTGGGTATGCAGTTCAGGCTGGGCTTGAGCTCACTTTGTAGCCCAGGGTGGTCTCAAACTTGCAGCAATCCTTCTGCCTCAGCTTCTTGAGTGCTGGGATTACAACTATGCACCACTGTGCCTGGCATATAGCCTATTTTGTTCTAAAAGGAATTTGAAGCAGTTTTACAAAAATAAGAGTATCAGTATGAATAAATACATGAAGGAACAAGTAGAAAGCCAAAGACAGTTGCTAAATTAATCTAATAAAACCTATATAAAAAGTGAATTTAAAAATGGACTCCAAAAAAAAAAAAAAAAAAAAAAGTACAAATGGACTCCAGGGCCAGCCAGATAGCTCAGTGGGTTAAAGTGCCTGCTTAGACAGAGTTCAGAGGCTGAAGTTCAATCCCTGGCATACTGTGCCAGCCCTGCCCTCAGGGGGTGCTGAGATGGCATTGGGACTGGGTGTAGTAGCTCACACCCATAATCTCAGCTCTTAGGAAGCTGAACATAGGTGGATCACTGTGAGTCTGATCTACATAGTGAGACCGTGTAGGCCATGTACTAAATACAAATTTTTTTTTTTTTTTTTTTTTTTTTTTTTGTCTTTTTGAGACAGGGTCTCGCTGCTATGCAGTTGAGGCTGGCCTTGAGCTCACTTTTGTAGCCCAGGCTGGTCTTGAACTCACACCGATCCTCCTGCCTCAGCCTCCCGAGTGCTGGGATTACAGGGGTGCGCCACCACGCCCGGCACTAAATACAAATAGATGATAGATAGATAGATAGATAGATAGATAGATAGATAGATAGATAGATAGATAGATGATAGATAAAAATAAAAATGGACTCAGACTCAGGGCTGGGGATATAGCTCAGTGACATAAGTGCCTGCCTGGCAAACACAAGGTCCCGAGTTCAATCTCTGGTACCAATAAACTACCATTAAAAAATAAAAAATAGGGGCTGGGGAGATAGCTCAGTGGCACAAGTGCCTGCCTGGCAAGTGCAAGGTTGTAAGTTTGAACCCCAGTCCCGCAAAAAATAAATAAATAAATAAATAAATAAATAAATAATAAAAATAGAAATGGACTCTAAGTTGTGTGAACAGCCAGGGTAGTGTGGCAGCTTAGTCTCAGTCAGGCTTCTGCAAACATGTCTGCCAGAGCATCATCCAGGCCAAGAAACATCCTAGCTTGATCCCTCTTTCATGTTGATTGGAGCAGGAGTACTGAAGCAGCACTGTATTTGACAGGTCTGGCATTGTTTAATCCAGATGTTAGTTAGGGACTGGAAAAATAACCCAAAACTCTGGAACAAGCTGGATCCCAATAAGCAATACAAGTTCTACACAATGAGTATGGATCACAGCAAACTGAACAGAGAAGGGCCCAACTTCTAAGTGAGGTGTTTCATTGTAAAGCTGCTTACATTGAAGGTCTTTCAGAAGCCATCCACACAATTTTCTACTTAAACAGGAAATGTTTATCCCCTAAGTGCATGATATCATGTTGATTTGTTGTTTATTACACACATTAATAAATCTTTGAAACTTAAAAAAAAACAGACTCAAAAAAAAAAAAAATTGACTGGACTCCAAGATCCTTCAACAAGAAAGAAAATAAAGCCTAATTCATTAAAAAAGTCACCCACAAAATCAAACAAATCTGTGGTTTAGGTAATACACTTCTTTTTTTTATTTTATTTTATTTATTTATTTATTTATTTATTTATTTATTTATTTATTTATTTTTCTTGTTTCAGAACCTTTGTTTATTCACTCATTTTTATGGCCGGCTCAGCCTTCCCTGAGGGCAGGGCTGGCGCAGCCTGTGGTGCCGGGGATCAAACCGCGGTCCCTGAAGCCGCCCAAGCTTTCCCAAGCAGGCACTTTAGACCACTGAGCCATCCCGCCAGTAATACACTTCTTAATAAGTGCTCAGAGAAATGTCTTCAAGTTTTTATAATTACTAAAGTTCCCATGGCAAAGTTGATACTGCAGAATGCGCTATGTCTTCAGAGGTATCCTTTCCATGCATTTCTAGGATTGTTTCTTCATAATCTCCATTAGTAAATCTTGGAAACAACCAAAACGCCCATCATCTGAAGAATGGTTGAAAAATACCATTTTATGGTATTTTCACAAAATGGGATATTACTCAGCTATAAGGAATGATAAACTAGGAGACTTCATATATATAAATGGATGTATCTTGAACATATAAATGAAATAAACCAGACCTACCTATGCAAATATCATATAATCTCCCTAGTGTAAGGACTCAAAAGAAGAATAAATAAATAGATAAATAAATTTCAGGGGGTGCCAGGAATCAAACTCAGGACCCTGCATTTTCTGTATCCTCAACCCCTATAATTCTTTTTTAGAAGAGTGACTTAAATATAAATGTGTTTGGAAGAGTTAAAGGAAAAATTAAGGTTTACTGAAAGTGTCAATGTTTAATTATTTGACCAGTTGTACATACATGTATCTATTAATCTAAACAGATTTGATGATGAAAATATGTAATACAACCATTGTTTGGGGGGGTTGTTTGTTTGGTTTTTAAGAAGGAAAAGGGCTTTACTTTCTTGGAGGACACGGAGAGAATTCTGGGAAGGTAAGGAATTATCTGTACTGGAACAAAGGGAGATTCAGGCTTTTATGGTCTTATTCCAGGGGTTGGGTTTGAGGAGGATGTTTAGATACACCTGAGGAGCTGATTGGGGCCTTCCCTGAGGTGGTGGGACAGGTGAAACGAAATTGCACCCTGGGCTAATTTGGAGAAGGGGAATTGGTCTTTGGGAAGAGAAGCTGTTGCTTGAAGGGCTTCAGCCATATCAGATGACCACCCTCATGATTCAGCATTTCCTAGTACATTCAGAACCTATCATTTCCATCTTTTGGTTCTCATAGAAGGGGTGACGTGTCTCTTAGACTGCTTCTTCCTGAACTGCAGCGCCATTGGGGGGCTGAGGAGAGTTGACCAATGACAGTTAAAGCTCATGTAGAAGTTAGTGCCAGGTGTCAGAGCTAGGACGAATATTATCAGAGTGACCGCTTGCATCTCTGATGCAAACCTGGCTGGAGACAGAGAGCGGGAAGGGCTGCTTGGGCTTCCATGTGGCATCCTCAACACACCGCTGTGCAGTGTCGACCAATCAATACAACCATTGTTAAACTAAAAAAATTTAAAAAAAAAATCTCCACTATGGAATGTAGATTATAAGGCCAGAATAAAAATGAGAAAAAGCAAGAGCCTAAGTAGTATGAAGTTAGCAGTTTTCTCCTAACCTGGCTGAAGTCACTAGTAGTACACTACATCTAAAGCAAATGCAAGAACTTCAGAGGTGGCTCATCTGGGTGCTGTTAGGTTTTGTACTACCTAGATGTGCCCTAGAAAACTTATGGGAGCATAAGAGGGAGCTTTGGGTAGCAGATGGATTGTGGGTGCTTAGCTGACTCACTGTTAAGAGGTCTGCTCTGGTGAGAAGAGGTGAGTCACTGTAACATGATTTGGAAGGTGTCTTTTCAGTCCCAGCTCCTCCCTCCACTCTGCTTCCTGGCTGCCATGCCTCAGTGACAGGCCATCCTGCCTTGGAGCCAACAGACCATCCAGGCCCAAGACTACTGAAACACAACTACAGTCAACCTCTCCTTAAAGCTGTGGGTTGCCAGTATTGTTTTCAGCAACAAGGTCCATGGCTAAGAATTCTGGTACCAAGAGAAATAGGGTTGTTACTGCAACATTACCTACACATGTACTCAGAAGCCTTTCCTGCTGGCTCAAGGGAGAAGTTTAAAGAAGCTTGGAGATGCTGGATGGAGAAGCAGCCCTAGGATGATATAAACTTGATGGGAGACTCAGGTCAGAGCTCTGAAGACCAGAACACTGAACAGTAATGCAGCCAGTGAAGACCAGGCTCAAGAAATTGCAGTTGTAAACCAGTACTTGATTGATGGACCACATGCATTATCCTCTGATAGAGACCACTACAAAGCAGCTCTGTGCAGAACTTCACCAATTTGCTTCCCATGTTCACCTGTGAGTTTGTCAGAGGCCTAGGCTCCTTGCCTGGAGTTAAACAGCAGACTCATAGACTCATAGTAAATGAACTTCTATTGGTCACTGATCCCTACTGAGGCCTGCAATGGCAGATGGAACCATGAAACCTCAAATGACAAGACAAGGTCACAGCTTAGGACACCTGGCTCCAACTTCAGGCATCTCACTCTTGGATGGAGACCTTCCTGGATTGAATATAGCTTTTCTACATTAATATGATGCCTTATTTGGAGAAGTCCTTGAGTGGTTCCCCCCTTCATGAGTATTTTCCTCCCTTGTTCTGATTGCTAAATAAATATAGGCATGCCAGGTGTGGTGGCGCATGCCAGTAATCCCAGCACTTGGGAGGCTGAGGCAGGAGGATTGGTGTGAGTTCAAGACCAGCCTGGGCTACAAAAGTGAGCTCAGGACCAGCCTCAACTGCATAGCGAGACCCTGTCTCAAAAAGACCAAAAAATAAATAAATAAATAAAAATTAAAAATAAATAAATAAATAAATATAGGCAACCCAGAGAAGATCTTGATCTTAGTCCCTGGAGACTCTCAAACTGTAAGAGGGGTTTGTTTGTTTGTATCTGGAATCCAACCCAGGACCTTGTGCTTGCCAGGCAGGCACTTGTGCCACAGAGCTATAACCCTGACCCTATGAGAGGGTCCTGATCCTCCTGGATCCCTGAAATCATTTCATTTGTTTCCAACTTAGTCTTCACCATCCCCTAGTTTGGGAGATTGTGGACCCAATCATTCTTCAATAACCAAGGGATAAAATTCACTTGATAATCCTCTGGTGGAAAATTTGTCTGAATTTCCTGGCTGTCTTAAGCCTTTGCTAGAGTCTGACACTAGCTAATTAATCTAGTGCAGGAAATTTCAAGCCAGTCAACCATTTTAATGTTCAGGATGCAGCAGGAATAGTGTTAACTGGTTTTAGATAGGTTTACACTCAAATTCAGAAGCAAAATCATATTTTAAAAGTTCTCAGTTTCAACAGAAAAGGACTGTAAAGTTGGGTCACAGAATAACTTGGCTTCTGAATGGATTAGCATTAAAGAGAAGCCAAATACTTTACAGTATGACAATAAGAAATATGTCTTACAGTTAAGTGATGAGCTAGGCTGGGGAGCTTGCAGCTTAAGCACCTGCCTGGTGAGCACAAGGTCCCAAGCTTGATTCCTGATACAAGAACAAGAAGTTAAAAGCCCAACCCTTCACCAGCTCAAAATTGCAAAAATGAAATACTGCTTTGAGAAGAGAGTCTTAGCAATATCCACACGGTACTAGTTTCACAGGCATGCAGAATTCAGGAGTTGTGGGGTCACAGAGGCTTCTAACTAGATTTCAGGGAAAGGCTTTACTTGCCAGTCATTGTGCCCCTGAGAAGGTAGCGCACAGAACTGTGAGGGAAGCCATAGGTGCAGTGAAGACTCCAGAAAATTGACAATCCAGAAACATGAAACATCTGAGGAAAGCCACAAGCAGGGATGGGAACAAAAGTCGTCCAAGAGAGAGACCACGAGGGGTGCAACCTCCAGTAATATAGGGGCTGCCCAAGCCCTTTAAGTTCTCACCTCATTATAACTTGCCCTGGGCACTGGACATGAAGCCATGGGATTAGGTAATTACCCTGTTGAGTTTTGGTTTGGTATTTGTTTCTTGCCCCACTCCTGCTTTTAGAATATGAGTGTTTGCCCCAGCTTTTGTATGATGACAGTGTTTAAACTCCTTTTTGATTTTTACAGTGGCTCACAGCTAAGAGTTTTGCTTCAAGTCTCATAAGAAACTTCAAACTTGGGCTTTGTAACAATGCTGATACTGTTAAGACTTGTGACTCTTAGAGAGAAACTAAATGCATGCTGCATAAAGAAATGCGTGTGCATCTTTGGAAGCCAAAGATGGTACAATGTTATGATACATATATCATATATATATATATATATATATATATATATGATATATACATATATATATATATATATATATATATCATATATATATATATATTTGTATACAGATTTCCCCTAAGGGACTCATGGGGTCATAAAAGGGGGTTGGGAAGGTGACTGGCTTGTGTAAAGATGATAGCCTTTGCTGTTAAGACATAGGGTCTAGTCAAAGAGGTGAGTCACCGTGGGCATGATCTGGAAGGTAGATTACCACCACAGCCACACCCTTGACTGCTTCTTGGCTGCTATGAAATTAGGAGCTATTTTTCTCCCATACCCCCATGGCGCACTAATTTCCACACTAGTTTTACCAGTTCACACTCCCAGTAACAGTGGAGAAGATTTTTTTTATCCCATACTCCTGATAACACTTCTTGTTGGTTGACTTCTTGATAATTATCATTCTTTCTGGGTGAGAAGGAACCTCAGTGTTGTGTTAATTTCATCTTTCAACTGAGTAGTGATGTTGAACATTTATATAAATATATTTTCCACTTCCACCTCCTCACCTAGGAAGTGTTTGTTAATTTTAGATGCCCATTTTTTTGTATTGGATCTTTGGGAGAGTATCATTTGGGAGAGTATCATTTTTTGTTGTTTTTTTACATAGTCTACATAGCTTTTTGTCTGAATAAAAGCTGGCAAAAAAATTTTTAACCACTTTGTGTTATTGCTTTATACTGTTGGTGATTTCTCCTCTTGCACAAAAGCCTTTTAATAAGGTAAAATCTCAGTTGTTGCTTTTTGTAATAGTTTCTATGCTATTGGGAGTTTGTTCATAAAGTATTTTCCTGTACCTATCTCTTCCAAGTGGTCAAATTGAGCATGGTGGCACATGCCTATAATTCTAGCACTCAGGAGCCTGAAGAAGGAAGATTATTGTGAATTACAGACTACCATGGGCTGCAAAGTGAGCTCAGGTCCAGCTTGAACTGCATAATGAGACCCTGTCTCAAAAAGGCACACACAAAAAGAGTTATATTTATTCTCTCTTCTAGCAGATTTAGTGTTTCTGTTCTAATACTTCAATCATCAATCCATTTTGACTTTCTTTAGTTTATGCTCTTAGAAATGGGTATAGTTTGAATCTTCAGCATGTGGAAAGCCATTTTTTTCTAGCACCACTTATTAAAAGAGACTATCTTTCTACTAACAAAGGTATTCAACTACTTTGTAAAAGATAAGGTGGATGAGTGTACTTGGAATCATTTCTACATCTTCTATTTCATTAATTGTGGGGTCTATTTTACCATACTGTTTTTATCATAGTAGCTTTGTAGTATAGTTTCAAGCCAGGCATTTTGATACCCCCTTTCATTTGTGACCTACAATTGCTTTTGATATGCTAGGTCTCTTCTAATTCTAAATAAATATTAGGATTTTCTTTAATTCAGTGAGATATGCTGTTCAAATTTTGAGCAGATTGACATTAAATCTATGCAACAGTTTTGGAAACATGACCATTTTCACTATCTTGTTCCTAGCCAAGAACAAGGGCTATCTTTCCATTTCCAATATCCTTTTCAATCATCTTTTTCAGAGCATTGTAGTTCAGTATAAAGGTCTTTCACTTATTTCATTAGACTGATTTCTAGGTATCACTTTTCTTTCTTTTTTATTTTTTCTCATACTATTATGAAAGGGTTTGTTCGCCTAATTTTTCTTTCAGTCAGTGTGTTATTTGTGTACAGAGAGTCTATTGATGTTTAAGTGTTGACTTTGTATCCAGACTTGCTCCAGAGTTTATTATTAAATGTAGGAGCTTTTTGGTGGAGTTTTATGGTCTTCTATATAGCACATTGTGTCTCTACAAATAACAACAAATCCCTTTCCCTTTATCTCTTCCTCCAGTCTAATTGTTCTGGTTAATGTTTCTAGAGCTACACTGAGTAATAGTGGTCACAGTGAGCCGTCTTTCTATTTTTTTATTGTAGAATGAAAGCTTTCACTTTTTTGTACAGTTAGTATAATTTTGGTTGTTGGTTTGTCATAGATGGCCTTTTATCAAAGTAATATAGAGGTCATCTGCCTTCATCACTTTTCTCTGATTATTGGGACAAAGTACCTGGCACCAAAAATTAATAAAGGAAAAGTTTATTTAACTTTCAATTTGTGGAGATTTCAGTCCATACTTGGCTGGCTGCAAGGCACAGTGGTATATGGAAGAGAGCAATAGTTCATGGTAGGGGAAAACAGCAAGAGCACGGTGTATGTGTATGTGATGGGGGGTAAGTCTCTTTTCTTTCTTATATTATAAGCTGACTGCCCTGTCCCCCAGTGCAAGGTTAGCACCCAATCTCCATGCCCTCATCTTGCACAGGATAAGGATACTTACAAAGTGAGGGCCACATCCCCTGCTGAATTCCTTATATCATCTATTCTAATTCTCTGTAGGGTTTTTATCATGAATGAATGTTGGATTTGATCAAATGATTTGATCACACCTGGACTCAGTAGCTGACTGAGCATCCCCAGAAGCAGGGCTGGTGTAGCATGTAGTTCTGGGGATTGAACCCTGGTCCCTGCATTTGCCTAAGCAGATGCTAGTCTGATAAGCTATCTCACTGGCCCCAGTCTGTTTCTATTTACTTCTGTAGTTAGACTATTAATACTGATGGTTCTGATTCATATATATTGACTTATCCTTGTCATGTTATATTCCTGTTGTTGGCTCCCTTTTTTCCTCTTCTGTTTAATTGTTTAGTTTTTTGGTTTTTTTGGCCAGGGTAGATTCATTTTGTTGAGATTTGTGTAATTATAATCCTTGTTATCTCTTCCTGGAATATGGTTTTGAGCATTTTGGAGTATTGGTTTGGTGTTATGAATTTCTTCAATGTTCATTGTCATGGAAGTAGCTTATTTTTCCATGAATTTTGAAACCTGGTATTGCAGAGTACTTCAGTCTGGGTTGGAAATAGTTTTCTTTTAGACTGGAATTTCTTCACTCAAAGCTTTCCTTGATTTATGAGTGTGTTGGGAAGTCTGCTGTGATTCTTACGGGCTTTTTTAATAGGTGATTTAGCCGGGCATGGTGGCGCACGCCTGTAATCCTAGCACTCGGGAGGCTGAGGCAGGAGGATTGGTGCGAGTTCGAGACCAGCCTGGGCTACAAAAGTGAGCTCAGGACCAGCCTCAACTGCATAGCGAGACCCTGTCTCAAAAAGACAAAAAAAAAAAAAAAAAAAAAAAAAAAAAAAAAAA
>PVJA010035157.1:0-22036 GCA_004027025.1 Myocastor coypus
TCGTAAGTTCGGGCTCTGCCTCCTTGCCTGAGGAAAACCAGAAAACCAAAACCCCAAGAAAGATTTCGCTTTCTTTTGCAGTAGTAAAGCTCAGAGAAGCTTTTCCGTTTTGTAAACGTGATTTCCCTGACTACGCTCCATCTCGAATGTGGAGCATGCCAGATCCCTTTGGCGTTGCTTTCCGTGTGTAGAGTGCAGTTGTGTGTGTTTTCAAGAGCCGAGTATTTATGGAGAGAAGGAAAGCTATCTGAGAGAAGGGATAGAAGGGGTGTTCTGGGGCAGGTTACCCCGAAGTTCTGTTTTGACAACCGTTCCTTCCCTTTCTAGCTGGTTTTGAGCTCGGTGTGTAAGCCAGGTGGGCTGGGAGCTGCAAGTGTGTGCCGGCGTGCCCGGCTCAGGCTCAAGGTTCAGTATGTTTGAATATTCCAAACTGTCGATTAGATTGTTGTTCAGGGATGGTCATATGGCTTGGACTGCCTTTGCTATCGCATATGTGCCTTTTTAAATGGTGAATTTACTTTGCTAGTTAGGTTTTTTTTTTTTTTAATATGGAAGTAAATATAAATTTACATGGACATTTTTAGTTAAGGTATCAGTGCTCTTCATCAGATTTACTGATGTTGTGCCTAGGATATTTTTGTGGAGTTTTTCAGACTGTACTTGTGTGCTCCCAGGCCTGGCTCCAGCTGTATCTTGAGGGAAGGGAATATCAGTTAAGATGAATAGTTTATGTATATTCCTTCCACAGTGTCAGTGAAATCACTATAGCATAATAAACAAAATTTTACTTTAGACAGCTTCTCAGTTTAGCCATTTTTTATTTTGATATCAGTTAATTTTTCATCAGTATGTCCTGATTTTTCTGACTGTGAGTTTTTTTTTGTTAAAGTCTGACATAATTTTTTTACCCTGGTTTCCATACGTTTTCATTCACCGACTGATTTTTGATGATTGTTTAATTTTAGATGTTATGGTTTAGTTTTCTGTTTCTATTTGTAGTTAAAAATCTCAATTTCCACTTAAAACTTTCTCACACCACATAATGTGACACATGTTGTCTCCATTTCAAAATCTTTTGTTTTCTCCATAAACTGTGGCAGTCACAGCTTTTTGTAAATATTCATACCATGACACTGTGGCTTCTCTTGGTTTCTTCGAGTGTCTTGCCTTGGGTTCACAAAACTGAATGTAGCCCTGAAAGGCCCTATTTTGTGAGGTTGCTGAAAGAGGACACAGCGGCTTTTCCCTGATTTTGTGGTTGTTGTTCATTGCCATTGACCAGTATCTCCTCTGGCTGCTTCCCGCCCTTTCTTTACCATCCGGCCCTCACGCTGTGCCTTCCCTTCACATCAGCTACAGAAGATGCCTTCCCTGGATTATCATCTGTTGTCTATGCACTCACAAGCCCTTCTCTTAGATTCCTCAGTTCCTTCCATCTGCTGAGTTGCAGTCCTACTGCCAGTATTTCTCTAGAAATGATGAACCAGGGATTGAACTCAAGCCCTTGTCCTTGCCGGTGAAGTGCTTATTTTACTGAGCTATCCCCCACCCTTTTTTTTTTTTTTGATGGTCCTATTTTTGATGATGGATTTATGTGCCTCTCACCACTGCCAGGCTCCATTACTTTATGCTGCTTTGCTTTGTATGCCTTTTTGTTTTTTGTTCTCCATCATGGCTTTGTAACTGGTCAGGTGATTTGAGAGGTACACTGACCCATGTTCATGTCAAATGAACTTACAACTTTCTTTCTCCCAGTTATGCTGTAGATATAGGTGGTTGTATTTGCTTTCCTTACTTTTGTCTTTAGAATGTGGCAGAGTCAAATGCAAGTGCCTGATGTAGTTCTGTGAACGACTGGAGGCTAGCTCTTTTGATTCTATGTTCTTGCGAAAACGTTTTGATGACAATAACATAGATACCATAAAAGCTACCACCTGAAGTACTTTTTCGTGTCAGTATCTGTGGTGACAGTTTCCCATTGTTATGCAGCCATCACTCCAGCATCCACTTCCAGAACTCTTTGCATCTTGTAAAATTGGAAATTTTATGGAAATGATTCCTTTCCATCTCCTTCTTGTCCCACTCCTGGCAGGTACCATTATACTTTTTGTCCCCATAACTTTCATTGTCTTAGGTATTTCACAGAAGCGGAATGATAGGAGATGCATGGTTTAGTGACTGGTTTGTTTGATATAGCCTGACAGCCTCAGGGTTCATTGATGTTGTAGATAAGTCAGAATATCATTACTTTTAAAATATTGAAATGTAGTTCAATGTATGTGGAGACTGTATTTTGGTTAAGCACTTATCTGTGGATAGATATTTGCATTATTTTCATTATGTTTGGTTTTTTTTTTTTTTTTGTCTTTTTGAGACAGGGTCTCACTATGCAGTTCAGGCTGGCCATGAGCTCACTTTTGTAGCCCAGGCTGGTCTCAAACTCGCACTGGTCCTCCTGCCTCAGCCTCCCAAGTGCTGGGATTACAGGCGTGCGCCACCACGCCCAGCTACATTATTTTCATTATGAATAACACTGCTGTGAACATAGATATAGACATGTTTGAGTGTGTGCTTACAGTCATTTTGGATGGATACCTCGAAGTGGCATTGTTGGGTTATGTGGTGATTGTATTTTTAACAGAGGTATTGCTTGTCATAATGATTATACCATTTTCTTCTCATACTGACAATGTTCAAGGGTCATAATTTTTCTATTTTTGAGTGCCTGTTATTTTTTATCTTATGTAAATGTTTTTCCATTTACTTAAATCTTTTAAACATTGTCTAAACAATATTTTATAATTTTGAAAGTATAAATTCTACACTGAATTTGTTAAATATATTTCTAAGTATGTCATTCATCTTTTATTGATTTTAATGGGATAAAAGACAAAATAACAATGAAACAGTTTCAAAACAGGTTACTATGATAGTTACAATAATTAATTCATTTCATATTGTCTTTATTGTAGAACTTTTTTTTTTTTGTCTTTTTGAGACAGGGTTTCAGTATGCAGTTCAGGCTGGCCTTGAGCTCACTTTTGTAGCCAAGGCTGGTCTCGAACTCACACCGATCCTCCTGCCTCAGCCTCCCAAGTGCTGGGATTACAGGCGTGTGCCACCATGCCTGGCTCTGTAGAACTTTTTTGTGTGAGTACTTGTTATTTTTTGTAATGAATGACTTTTATTTATCTATTTTAAATTTTATTTTTCAAAGAGGGTACAAAGTAGTATTAAAACCAAACAATTAGAAGTGACACAGAATTTCACTTAACAAAGTAATATGAAAAAGAAAAAAAAAGTAATATGGATTTAGAAAGGCTAATGTTTAGTTGTTTGATTAATCTTATATACCTATATGTATTAATCTAAACTGATCCAATGATGAAAATATGTAATATAACCATTGTTAAATTTAAACAATAAAAGAATTGAAAAAAAAGTAATATGAAATTCACAGTATTTGTTGTATCTCGTTTTGTATATTGCATTTATATTACTATATATATGCACTCAAAATTGGATGAAGGGTGAAAAAAGAAAGAAATATATATGAAATTAAGATGATAAAAAGGAGCAACAATTGAAAAAAAGAGACAAAACACAGTAAGCATTAACTAGTCCTTTCCATAGACCAGCTGAAATCCATATTACAGTTGTCCAAGCCATCCTGCTCACATACATAGGTAGATCTCTTTCCCCCACTCCCTCTTTTGTCCTCCTTAACTCTGTAACTCTTTCCTGTTGAACAAGTTCTTCCTCTTTTCCCGGTATCTACTGTACTCTTCAGATGCCATTTTCTCTTTCAGGTTCTTACACCAAGGAGACAATATGACATTTGCACAGGCAAAGCCCAAGGACCCAAGATGGTTCTGATCTATATTGCTTAAGAGAAGGGTCTCTAGTTGCTTCCATTTACTGACAAAGGTATCAAATTTATCCTGCTTTGTAGCTGAATAATATTCCATTGTGTAAAAATACCACATCTTCTTTATCCATTCTTCAGATGATGGGCAACTGGGTTGTTTCCCAGACATAGTGATGATAAATTGTGTTGCTATGAACATGGGTGGACATTTATCGCTGTGATATGATGTTTTCAGTTCTTCTGGAAAAATAGGCTTGTTATGTTTAATGTACCTTTTGTTTTTGCTATTTAGTTATTTTGTGTTTCAGTTGACAACAATCTTATTTTTATTATACCATTAAGTTTGTTTGCAAGTATAATTTATTTGAGAAACATATTTTTAATCCCAAGTATGTGTATACCGAAGCAAATTTCATCATAAGAAATATGGAAAGAGATAATTTGTTGGATAACCCAAAAATATATGTCTAATGATTACAATAGTGTAATAGAATGTAAAGTAATAAAGGAACCACAAAATATAAAGAAAAATCAACAAATGAACTTGTATTTACTTGTGAAATCTTTTGTGCCTGGGTGTGAGGAAGCCAAGAATGAGGAGGGTCATTGCTTAGGATGACTTCCACTGTCATGAACTTCTTGCATTTCTGTTGTCTATGGCTCATTTGAACAGTTTTCTTGTGGAACTTTAAGAAGGAACAACAGAATAACACTGATATTTGGCCCATTTTGGGGATTTGGTGGAAATGTGGCCTTGCGTTGTTGTCAAACTGATTGCTCCTATTCATACAGCCTTATTTGTGTTCATCTTTTTCTATAAAATTTTGCTCCATTTCCCACATTTTACACATCTGATGAGGGATCCTTCTGCCTTTTTTCCTTGTATCCTGGAGATGAGAACTCTTTTACAATCTCTTGCTGCTGGGAAATGGCCACCCACAATTCTGTAGATAGATAGATAGTTAGATAGATAGATAGATAGATACAGAGAAATAGAGAGGGAGATACACATAGGCTGACTGAGATTGTAGGGGGTTGGGGCCCCTAACTGGGTTAATTTTATACTAGCAAAAGAAGGTGTAGTTTAGCCTTTAGCCCACCCTTGTTAAGAATCTGCTGCTCCTTCCATTCTTCCCCTCCCTTGCTAAGATGTAACTCCTTCACTTCTTCTTTTCCCTTGTTAAGATGTTGTAGTTATTTAAGCAGAGACTAAACAAAGACCTTGGACAGATGTACTTCAGGTCTGTAAGGATCAGGGTGGTGCATTTGAATGCTGGCCAAACATTTAAGATTCATAAACTCTACTTTTTCCTTATTTTTGGTCTGACATGGAAATAGTCTCACCATTTCAAGATGGAGAGAGAGACAGAGAGGAGTGGAGGGAAGGAGGAAGGCCCACTGGTTCTGTTGAGATCATGTGATATTCTGAATCACATCCTACTTGGATATCAAGATGATGCTCATTTTTAAGAAAAACCTATTAGTGACATTTGCTCATGGTGCACAAAACTCACAGAATGATTGACTTGCCATCCAGTGTTTCAATGCACTTGCAATACTTTGTATACTATTGAAGCATTTCCTTTTTATTAAAGCTACATTGAACTAAACATGTGGTTTTTGGGGGCCTGGCAGGATGGTTCAGTGGTCTAAAGCGCCTTCTTAGGAAAGCTTAGGCAGCTCAGGGACCGCGGTTCGATCCCTGGCACCACATGCTGTGCCAGCCCTGCCCTCAGGGCAGGCTGAGCCGGCCATAAAAATAAATAAATAAACAAACAGAAGTTCTGAAACAAGAAAAAAAAATAAAAGATGCTTAAAAAATGTGGTTTTTGTCTTTATGGGAGATATTTCATCACTGATTCCATTTCCCTGTTTTAAGTTTTAGTTTTTATCAGTATAGTTTTGCATTCCATGGTGATTACATTCCTCCTGGAGAGTGGGTACTATGCTGGACACAGCTGAATTCTTCATCTTTTCCTCACCTCTTCTTCCTTCCTCCCTCCACTTCATGCTCTCTTTGCATTTACCAAAGATCTACCTATCTAAATTTTAGCAATATCTTGTATTTTGTTCTTTATGCTAGGCTTCTCATATAAGAGAAAAAATGTAATATTAAAGCTTGTATTTACTGATTAATGTTACATTATGGTTTCCTTCCCTTTTCTTATTCTTTTATTACTTTTGTTTTTTTTTTTTGAGACAGGGTCTTGTATGTTGTTCAAATGAGTCTTCAAGTCAATATGCAGGCCAGGCTGGCCTGAAATTTGTGGTCCTTTTCCTGCCTTAACCTTGCTCTTCTTAACAATGCAAAGGATTTGGATATAGCTCACTGCCAATGCCCTTGGGTTCAACTTCCAGTACGATGAAAAGAAACCAAGAAAACCTCAAGGATGGCTAGGGAAAAATTACATATCTCTTGTGTATATGGTGCTATGTACAGATGGAAGAATGAGAGGAGAAGGTTATGGGCAAAATGTCCATAGTGGCCAACTCTAGAAAATAAGTAGTGAGAAAAAAGTATGGGGGCTGATGCTAGGGGCTTGGCAGCCTAAACTTATAGTGCAGATATGGTCAAGTCAAAAAACCACTGCAAATTGAACAGCCGGGGCAATTGGTCATATCCCTATCTGGAAAGAAAATGAAAATCTCTGCGTATGAAACTCTGTGTTAGAGTACCTCTGGTGTCCATCCACAGTACCTGAAAAGAAAACTCAAAATGCAAAATGAAACAAACAAACAAAAAAAAACACAAAACAAAACAAAAAAAAGAAAAACAAAACAGGATTTAATGGTAGAAGTTGGTAACATCTGGGATCCAGGCTATGGGGTTTATTGGGCTTAGGTAGTAGAGCTCTAAGACCAGGACTGCCATAATTTGCATATTGTCACACCTCCAAGATGAACCAGGCAGTGACCTAGCAGCCGATGGCCACAGAGCCTGTAATGTGACAGTGGGAACACAGGTCAAGGTACATCCCAAACCCCCTGGCCCAGTTACAGAACCATACTGGAGAACGGAAACCAGAATGTCACAGAGAAAAGGCAGCACGGGTCTGGCATTGGTGGAAGACACATAAATCCACCATCAAAACATCTTGAGTGGATAAATAATGGCAGCAGTTCTAAAAATTTACAGATAGAAAGAGCTGCACAATCTAAAAGGAGGGTTTGTGAGTTCTTGAGGATAGAGATAGCAATCCAAGAAAGGGCTGTGGTGTGTGCCTCGGAGGTGCTTCCCTCAAGGATTTGTGGAGAAGAGCTCTGCCTGGAAGGACAGAAGACCATGAGGCAGGACCGTGGGGCGTGTGCACAAGCTCCTGGAGGTGCAACAACGAGGCGGGGTTGTGGGGTCGCTGCTGTGCACAGTGAAGTGTGTGTGATGGAAGAGAATGAGACTGTGTGGTTCTGGGAGTGAGTCTGGAGCAGGTGATTGGGCGGATGTTTGTGAGGCACGTTCTTTTCCATAGTGAAGAGAAAGAATATCTCCAGAGTCTAGCTTCTGGACTGGCTTTAGCTGAGTGGTTCCTTTAACCAGTATCCATTTAATCACCTGGTCTGGTGGCTTCCAGCAGGCCAGTGCTTCAAGCCCCGAGGGTGTTCTTCAGTCCTTTTGCTGCTGCACGTGTCGTGTAGAGACACACCACCAGAAAGGAAGGCAGTGTTTAGAAAAAGTACAGAACACAAGAAACCAACTCTTCCCTCTATGCTGCTTTCCATATATGATTTACAGCAGGATGTGGTGACACGGTCATGTCCATACATTTCAGCTTCGTGAAGGATGAGGCAGCAAGATCACCTCTATTTGAGGCCAGCCTAGACTCCATCATGAGTTCAAGGACAGCTTCGCTGCCAGAGAAAAACCAAAAACCAAAGCCTGAAGAATAATATCTGATTTATTTTGTACTTTAAGCTCAGAGAAGTTTTTTTTTTTTTAATGTAATTTGTATTACTAAGATGCATTTCAAATGATGAACATGCCAGATTAATTTCCTGGTTACCATTGTTTTCCATGTGTAGATTCCAGGTCTTTATGAGACTGGCTGTGACATACATTAGCACCTGGCCTAGAACTCACTACTATGTAGCCCACGTTGGCTTGGAGATCCTCCTGACTCAGACTCATGAGCGCTGGCATTACAAGTATGTGCCAGCATGCTCAGCTCAGACTCAAGTTTTAGTGTCTTTGAATGTTACAAATTTTGTTATCATTATTTTGTTTATCAGAGACTGTCATACATGTTCAGTTTCATTTGCTTCTATATGTATGATTTTATGCGAGACCCTTCTTAGCTATTTACATTTCATAATAAGCATAAACATAAATTGATATTGACATTTTAGGTAGGTTGTCAATGCTTTTCCTCAGGGTTTCTGATGTCCTGCTCATGATCCCCTTCTGGAGTAGCTGAGATTGCACATAGTGTGTGTGCCCCAAGGCCTAGCTCCAGTTATACCTTGCATAAGTATTGCAGGGGAAAGAAAAACAATTAAGATATATAATATATACATATCACCTCCCCATGGTGAATGTAATCATTATGTCTTAAAAGCACAAAATTATTTATTTTTTAGACATCTTATAATTTTAGACTTCTACTTGTTTTCTGATATAAGTTGCTTTCTCCTCAGCATGTCCTGATTTTCACCCATTCTGCTTTTGTTTTATTTTTTCAATGTCTGTGGTGATTTTTTTTCTGACTTTTAGTAAGTTTTCATGTTACCCAGTGACTAAAGAGTGCTGTTTTGGGCCCAGCAGGATGGCTCAGTGGTCTAAAGCGCCTGCTTAGGAAAGCTTGGGCAGCTGCAGGGACTGCAGTTCAATCCCCCGCACCACATGCTGCACCAGCCCTGCCCTCAGGGCAGGCTGAGCCAGCCATAAAAATAAATAAACAACCAAGAGTGCTGTTTAATTTAGGTTGTTGTGTTATGTTTCAGTTTTCTGGTTCTCTGATTAGTTAAAAATCTTGATTTGCACTTGAAACTTTGTCCAACCGTGTGATGTTTGACATTTTTTGTACATTTTTAAGTGTTATATTTTCCATTTCTAACTACTGCAGCCTAGACAGTTTGAGTTTACTTGGTTTCTGCGTTCCAGAGTGCCTTCTTGTATTCAAAGACAGAGTGCAGCCTCAGAGAAGGCCTGTTTTGTGGGGGAGAGTGAAGGAGGTCATACAGGCTGTCTCCTGATTTTGTGATGCTCTTTCATTGCTATGGACTAGTTATCTCCTCTGGGTGCTTCCTCTCTCTCTTCATCATCCATCCCTGAAACTGTACCTTCCCTTCACATCAGCTCTTTTGTCTGGAAGTGATACCTTTCTTGGATTGCTATCTCTATCCTCAAGAACTCACAAACCCTCCTTTTAGATTGTGCAGCTCTTTCTATCTGTAAATTTTTAGAACTGCTGCCATTATTTATCCACTCAAGATGTTTTGATGGTGGATTTATGTATCTTCCACCAATGCCAGACCCGTGCTGCCTTTTCTCTGTGACATTCTGGTTTCCGTTCTCCAGTATGGTTCTGTAACTGGGCCAGGGGGTTTGGGATGTACCTTGACCCATGCATATGTTGAATGAGGTTTAGAAACTGTCTCCAGGTTATGCTGCAGATATAGGTGGTTTTATTTGCTTTGATTACTTTTGTCTTTAGAATGTGGCAGATCCAAATGCAAGTGCCTGTTGTTTTGTCTGGAGGGTAGCTCATTTGCTTTTATTTTCTTGTGAAAATATTTTGATGACAGTAACAGAGAAACCACAAAACCATCACCTGAAACACTTTTTGGCATCCGGATCCATGGTGGCATCTTCCCATTGTTATACAGCCATCTCATCACTGTGTATCTCCACCTCTCTTTGCATCTCATAAAACTGAAACTTCTTGCCCTGGGGAAATGATTGCTTTCCATCTCCTTACTGTGCCCAGTCCTCATAAGTACCATCATACCTGTGTCCCCATAACCTTCACTGCCTTAGGTATTTCACAGAAGTGGAGTCATAACACATTTTGCTTTCGTGACAGTCCTGTTCCTTATAGCCTGATGTCTTCAGGGTTCATTCACCTTGCAGATAGGTCAGAGTGTCATTACTTTAAAAGTTAAAGTGTATTTCATTGTTTGTGGAGACTACATTTTGCTTAAGTCCTTATCTGCAGATGGACAAGTGCATCATTTTCACT
Source organism: Myocastor coypus (assembly GCA_004027025.1). Taxonomy (NCBI): domain Eukaryota; kingdom Metazoa; phylum Chordata; class Mammalia; order Rodentia; family Myocastoridae; genus Myocastor; species Myocastor coypus. The sequence goes on from PVJA010035157.1 coordinate 10,042, forward strand.
GTGAATAATGGTCCCATGAATGTGGATGTGGACATGTTTGAGTGCGTGGTCTCTGTTAATTTGGGTGATACCTAGAAATGGGGTTCCTGAGTTATATGCTGATTGTATTTTTAATTGAGATACTGTTTCCCAAAATGGCCATATCATTTTGTTCTTGTACTGAAACTGTATAAGAGTCTTAATTTCTCCACATTTTGAATACGTGTTATTGGGGCCCGGCAGGATGGCTCAGTGGTGTAAAGTGCCTGCTTAGGAAAGCTTGGGCAGCTGCAGGGACTGCAGTTCGATCCCCGGCACCACATGCTGCGCCAGCCCTGCCCTCAGGGCAGGCTGAGCCGGCCATAAAAAAATAAATAAACAAACAAAAGTTCTGAAACAAGAAAAAAATATGAATACGTGTTATTTTTACATGTTCCTTTTGTTTTTACTATTTTGTTATTTTGTGGTAGTGACCCCAGGACCTTCATGCTGAGCTACATGCCCAACCCTTCTGGATTTTTCCATTTAAATATAGTGCTATTAAGTTGCTAACTTACCAGGTCCTGATTGAGCTTGTGATCCTCTTCTCTTGGTCTCTCAGCGTTGTATGTTGTGATCCAGAGCCAAAAGAAATGACAAGAAGACCCGATGAATGTAGTTTCAGAGGTCTCACTGAGATGTGTCTCTCTCAAAGTGAGCCCAGAATTTTAGAAGCATCTCCTTTGTATTTAGGTCATACAATAGAAAATTTACAGGGAGGAGGGGGAATAATCACCAACGTCTCAAGTAAGAGTGGAGACATCAATCAGGATAAACTGTTACACCTTTTTAAATCCTACTTTTCTAAAATCCCTAAGTAACAGATTATAACATGCCCTAAGCTTTGTTTATTGTTCTTCACTTCTTAGTTCATCTCTACATCCCAGAAGGCTGGTACCACTATAGGTTTGATCTATCATACTGGCATTATTTGATTGCTTGTTGTATTGTAGTGGGCATTGATCTTCTACCAAGCTCCAACAACCACCTCTCTTTAATTGTTTTTGAGAGAAAGTCTGTTTTAGTTGCCCAGGTGTAGCTATAACTGAAATACTTCTACCACAGCCTCCCTATTTCTGGGATTACAGACATGCATCCCCACACCTAGTAGAATTCTATTTATATTTGTATTCAATTTTTAGGTTGGTTTTTCTCAGAAATGACTCGATGAAATCACCTTTCCCCTCAAAATAGAATATTTGTTTTTATTTTCCTATGTCTTCTATTAACATTCCTGGTTATGCTCATGTTCTTAACCATATGAACTCTAAATAAAGGGAGCTTCATTTGTTTCTTTCCAGTTATTATATATTTATATCTTTCTGTTGTCATGTACAGTGTTTAGTCTGTAAGAATGACAATCATGATTGAAAATGGTAGCAGTAAGATTCCCTGTCTTGTTCTAGAGTTCAGAGAGAAAGCTTTCATTTCATATTAAATAGGAGTCTTTCAGTTTTTATTTTTGTTTCTAGACATCCTTCGGTCAACAGTGTTCTTTTGTATGACTAGAGATACAACTGTAATCTTCTTAAAGATATTAAGATGAATTAAAGTTATTTTAAAATCATGAAAAGATATAGAATTTTATGAAATATATTTTCTGCATTCACATAAATAATTGTAATGTTTTTCTATTATATTTTTCATGTTACACATGCTTGGTTACTTGTGTAATGCTAAGTCAACTGCATATTACTGGGATAATTCTACTTACTTGCAGTATATTTTTATATGTGATTGTTTTCATATTCTAATAATTTGTTTCATTTGGTGAAATTCAATGGGGTAATTTTTGTACATATATTTATTAATGATATCCAGTGTACTATCTTCAGGTTATTCGGGCAGTGTTGTGTAAGACTTGTTGCTTCTTTTGCTTGTACAGTGAAGTGACAGTTTGGAACATAATTCATTTGACAGTGATGCTTATAGTGCAATACACTTGTATGTGGAAACAAATTTGGCCATAAGAAGTCTGGAAACTCAGATAATTCTTTTGGCAGCCCCCCAAAATTCATGTCAAATGATTATAATATATAGTAGGCTACAAAGGAATAAATAAACTACAAAATACAAACAAAAATGAACAAATGAATTTGTATTTACCCTTGAAATCTTTCATCCCTGGAGTGAGGGAGCCAAAAGAGGGGCTTCTTTGTTGTGGAGAATAACTTTTACAATGATGAATGGAATCTACTGCTCTTTATTACCACAATGGAATTTTTTATTTTTTTTTGTAATGATGCTGTTGTTGTCACCTTTTAGAAATTTGATGGCAATGTGGTATTGTACTGTTGTTAAACAGAACCATTGTTCATCCTGCTACAGTGCTACTTGTGGTAGTGCTTTTCTACAAATTTTTGCAGTTTCCCACATTTTACACCTCTCACAGGTGATTTCTGTCTTTTCTTCTTACTGTATCCTAGAGATGGGATCTCCTTTATATTGTCTTGTTGCTGGGAGATGATCACCTGTAATGAGAGAGGGAGAGGGTGAGGGAGAGGGAGAGGAAGAGAGTGAGAGTGAGGGAGAGGAAAGGATGGAAGGAAGGTGGGAGACAGAGACAGAGAGACGGAGACAGAGACAGAGCAAGACAAGGAGAGAGAAACTAAGACAGAAAGAAACAGAGGGAGACACAGAGAGAAACAGAGAGAGAAACAGCGACGGAGACAGAGGCAGAGACAGACAGAGACAGACAAACTAATGTAGAGAGAGAGACAGAGAAGAGAAGAGGAGGGAGGGAGAAATCCATTAGCTCAGTTGAGATGTATAATGTTCTATATCACATACTACTTATTTATCAAGATAACGTTCATTTTTCAAGAAATAACTTGTTGGATATATTTGTTCATGTTGCTGAACACTCACAGAACAAGTACCTCGGCATCCAAGGTTTAGCTGTACTCACAATAGTTTGCATACATTTGAAACATTTCCTTGTCCTTAATGCTTGACTGAACTCACAATTTGGTTTTGAATTTTCTTAATGGAAGATATTTCATTACTGGTTCAATTTTTTGTTTTAAGTTTTAGTGTTTTTTTTTTTTTTTGTGGGACCAGGGTTCAAACTCATGACCTTGCACTTGCCCAGCAGGCACTTGTGCCTCGGAGCTATCTCCCCAGCCCCAAGTTTTAGTGTTTATCAGTACAGGTTTTTAGTAATTATTACATTTTCCATGGGGATTGTTGGCATGTATGGCACAGCTCAATTCTTCCTTCTTCATTTCCTTGCTTCTTCCCTCCTCCCTTCGCCTCTTGCTCCCTTTACACTATGCAAAAGATCTGACTTTCTATGTTTGCTTTTTAAAATTTATACGATAGTCTTCCCGTATCAGAAAAGCGATGTGACATGAAGGATTATGTGTCTGACTTACTTAACTTAACTTTATGACTTCTTTTTCTTTCCTTCTTTCTTGAGACAGTCTTGCAATGTAGTTCAGAGCAGCCTCTGATTCACAGTGTAGTCCACAGTAGCAATCATCTTGGCTCAGCCTTCTGAGCGATGGGATTGCAGACTGCCTTACCACACCCAGCAACATGTAATTTCTAGGCTCATCTATTTTCACACAAATGACTCAAGCTTTTCCATATTTTTATCAGAGTAGTACTTCATTGTGTATAAATAACATTTTTGTAGTCATCATGTGATGGGCATACTAGCCATTTCCAAGATTTAACTAGTATTGTTTTGTTGCCATAAACATTCAGGAAAATACATAGAGAAAGAATAGCCAGGTCAAAGGAAAGTCCTATTTTTTTTTTTTTTTGAAAGTCCTATTTTTAATGTTTTTGGTATTTCCATTCTGGTTTCCAAAGTTTTAGTGGTTTACATTCTCACAAATAATGTAGAAGATATCCCTTTTGCTGGTAGCCTCTTTAGAGTAAGATGGAATGCAGTGCTGTTTAAACTTACATTTTTTAAGATGGTACTAGGGATTGAGCTAGGGACCTTATTGCGCTTGCTAGACAGACACTTATGCTGCTAAGCTATGTCCCCAACCTTAAGTTAGCAATTTTTAAAATGAACAGAAACGTTGAATTTCTGTTTATGTATGGATTAACTGTTTGTGTTTCTTTAAATTGCCTATTTACTTAAGTTGACAATTTTTTGATTGGATATTTTATTTTTTGGGGGAGAGGGAGTTCAATTTTTGGAGTTACTTATATATTCTAGATATTTGAAGAATAACTGGCTAATTACTTTTTCCTTTCTTATTGCTTGTTCACTTTTTTGTTTCTTTTACTATGCATATGCTTTTTAATTTGTTATAATCTCTTCTATTGATTTTTGATGCTATTTCTTTTTAAATTTAATTTAATTTAATTTTTGATGCTATTCTTTTTAATTAATTAATTAATTAATTAATTTTTGCATTTTAGGGAAGGGTCTACAGGTGTTCAGGGTCTTATTACTAGATCAGACTCATAGTGATCAGCTTGTTTACAACCTCCCAAGAGCCAGGATTACAATCGTGCACCACCATGCCCAGTCTCAATTGCTGCCCCAGTATCCCCTGGGAGTAGGGCCAGCATAGCAGGCCCAGGGATCAAACTCCTACCCCCTACACCTGCTTGCAGGTGCTTTAATTTGCTGAGCTATTTGGCCAGCTCAATGCTATTTCTTCTCTAATTTACTTTTTTTTTCTGTTTTAATTTTAAAGATAATAAATTATTTTTTAAAGAATTATTTATTTATTTATTTATTTATTTATTTATTTATTGTTTCAGAACCTTTGTTTGTTTATTCGCTCATATTTATGGCCAGCTCAGTCTGCCCCAAGCGCAGGGCTGGCGCAGCATGTGATGCTGGGGATTGAACCGTGGTCCCTGAAGCCGCCCAAACTTCCTCAAGCAGGCGCTTTAGACCACTGAGCCATCCCGCCGGGCCCCAAAGATAATAAATTATTTAAAAAACATTGAAAATTATACATAATTTCAAATAAAGATGATAGGAAATCAACAATTGTTGTTATACTGGATATTGTTATCTTCAAAGAGGTGGTTCAGATTACCAGATATAAGCATGTAAAAGTAGTGAAAAAATAAAGCATTAAATATCCTTATAATAAACCAATAGAAATTAGTAGTATCATTATCTTAGCATATATATGTAAATATATGTATATACATTCTTTTTTATTTTTATTTTATTGTTTTGCATTTTGTATAGGTCTCACTACACAGTTTGGACTTGTAGTGATCCTCTTGTTTTCAACCTCCTCAGCTGGGATTACAGGTGCACACCACTGTGCCCAGACTCATTCACTGGCTCAGCACACCCAGGCACAAGGCTAGAGTGGCATGTGATGTCATGAATTGAACTATGGTCCCTGTGCTTGCCTAAGCAGGTACTTAGTCCCATGAGCTATCTTGCTGGCCCTCTCTCTTTTTCCTCTCTTCTTTCTTTTGTCCTTTCCCTAGCAGGTCTTTTCCCATTCACAATATTTATTATATCTTTTTAATTTTATTTACTCTTTCTGTCTCATATACTAGAGAGACCACATGATGTTTGCACATGTGGGTCTGATTTATTTCACTTATGAGCACAACTTCTAGTTGCATCCATTTACCTCAAGTTTATCTTTTTTAATAGCTGAGTAATACTACATTGTATAAAAATACCACATATGTTTTATCCATTTCTCAGTTGATGGGCATTTGGGTTGTTTCCAAGATTTAGCTATAACAAATTGCGCTGCATAGAGATGGATGCATCTATATCACTGTGGTACAATGTTTTCTTCTGGAAAAATACTCAGAAAAGGAATGTTTAGGTTGAACAAGAGTACTAATCCTAGATTTCTGAGTAATATTTACATTGATTTTCATGGAGATTGTACCAGTGTATACTCCCATCAAGAATAGAGAATGGTTCTTTTTCCTGTACACCCTGTCCAGCATTTGTTTTTGGTTGATTTATTTATGATAGCCATTCTTTTTGGGGTGACATGGGATATCTTGCATTTTTTGAATGACCAGTGTGTTTGAACTATTACTGCACAATTTTTTCAAGAAAGATTTAACGATGGGAACAAAGCTAAGTCAGCCATTTGGAAGGCAATGCTGTGGTGCACTTTAAACAAGGGCCCAGATTTTGAGGTAGTGACAAGCTGGTCCCTGCTGGGTATTTCTATGCCTTACAAAGTTTACACACTTGTCCCAAGAAAATAAAAAAAAAAATAAACTGGGCATTGCACCTCCTGTCTGTAAGAATGATGTGATGAGGATAAAATATGGCTACACTGAGTTCAATGGGATGATGAAAAAGCCTTCTGTGGATGATTACAGGGATATGACCAAGAGAAATCTGTCCCCACCCAAGGCGTGCTGGAGACAGTTTTTCCCAGGGAGATGGGCACCACAGCCCAGCACAGACTTGCCATGAATCTTCTTTAAGTAGAGAAGGATAAGGTTTTTTTTTTTTTTAATATTTCTTGCAATCTGATGCTGTCCAGTCATGGTGTAACTCCATATTGGCTTGACAATGGTTAATCCTGGGAGGAGGCAGCTCAGGAATGGAGGCAGCAACAGGAGTCTTGGTCTGGTTTCTGCAAGCTTTTTCTGGAGTCTCTGAGAGAATGAATGTGCAACAATCTCTGACATGGGTAGTTGTGCCAAGTCCTCAGGGGGCTCTGATGTCTACTTCTTGACTCAGGAATGATGAATCCACAGAGCATACCCTGTAACTTTAAGAACAGTGGTGGGGTTTGGATTACATCACAAGGCCCCTCCCATTTTGGCTGGAGAGGTTCCTCCTTCCAAGTCTTGATTAACACTTTGTCTTCTGGTTTAAAGAAATGAACAAGAGGATGCATTGGGGTGGGGTGTTGCTGCAACACAATCTGTTGGAGGCCCTTTATAGACTGTTGCAAGGTTTTCACCTGTTGGTACAGGTCCAAAGTCCCCAACTCCTATAGTCCTTCTAAGATTGCAAAAGTGTGGGGGAGTACAAAACATGATCTAAAGTAGAGTTAGCCCATTCTGATACAAAGTACAGTGTGATCACAGTAGCTACTTAGCTCACTATAGTATTTTTTTTTTTTTTTTGGCAAAGCTTGGCTAGGATAGTCTTTACAGCTTGATTTTGTCTCTTTACCTGGCCAGAACTCTAGCTAACAGACTGTGTATAGCTTCTATTTTAGCTTGAAGGATTCTGAAAAACTTCTGACCACTTGACCCACAAAAACAAAATCCATTATCTCAACCTTCCATTATGGGGAGTATATACTGGGGAACACTCAATTTCATTAGGGATTTTACTATATCGTGGAAGTCTCAGCCCTTTTGAGGAGGTCCTCTGCCCAGCCTGAGCAAGCACAGATAAGAACCTGCAAATAGTTTTTGTTTCCACTAATAGGGTTAATTTCAGTGAAGTCCACTTCGATGTCTTCAAATGGCAGGATTCACTGTCTCTGAATGCCTGATTATTGCTTATTGCTGTATACAAGAAACTACACTTGATCTTAGCCAAAAGGCTGAGGAATGATGTGGGCAAGAAACTGGATTGTTGTGAGCATGAACTGCATACGTGGTAGCCACTGAGGCATGGAAAGTCTATAGTTGAGACAAAGAAATGGCAGCCAAGCCACTCTGCCCTGGACATTTTACCCAAATGAGTGTGGTTATGTAGCTTGTGTATCACACCATGTCCTACAGCTTTCTCCCTTTCTGGGAGAAACATTTTCTTCCTGGTAAAACATGTCATCCTTTTTGTTCTGTAGCTTCCTTTGTTTTGTCCCCTTTTAATTCTGCTTTTGAGTACTTGGGTGGTTTGAGAAGTGGAGCTACTAAGTCTTGAGCTGCAGGGAGTGATTCACTGATAGTGGCTTGTTTAGTTGCTAAGTCAGCTGCCAGTTTCCATGAACTTCCACTGAATTGCCACTTTGATGACCCAGGCAATGGATCATGCCAATATTGGTGGGCAGCCACACAGCCTGTAATGTGCTCAGCATTTCTTAGGAATTTTTGGTATCTTTTCCTTCCATAGTTAGGAGGCCCATTTCCTGGTAGGTGGAACCATACACATGTAAAGTAGCAAAGGTGTATCAGGAGTCAGTATAAGCTTTTACCTGCTTGTGTTTTTCCTCCTCCAAGATCCAAGTGAGAGCAATTGCCTCAGCTTTCTGAGCTTATTGCCCAGGAAGCAAAGCCTCAGGCTGAACAGTTTATTCAGTGGTGACAACTACCACTCCATCCTTCAAACTCCATCAATTACCATTCTGCTGCTGTCCAAAAAACAGGATCAAGTCAGAGCTCCGAAGTATATCCTGTAAATCTGATCACCTTGATTGTTTCCACACAGTCATATTCAGATAACTCTAGATATATTGGCAAATTAGAGGCAGGGTTGAGGGCCTAAATAGTTTAAAGAGATAGACAGTAATTTGCTAGGTTTCCTTGATATTGGGCCAACCTAGTTTCTGAGAGCCATTTACCACCAGGTCACATTAATAAAATCTCCAGTGCATGGTGAACAAACATCCAATTTTTGTGCCAAAGTCCGGTTGTCAGTCTCTTTTACTAATATGGTGGTGGCTGTGGTGGTGCACAGGCAAGAAGCCCACTCAGCTGCCATATAATCCCACTCTTAGAAAACTATGCTACTGGGTACTTCCAGTGTTCCAAAGTCTGAGTTATGATACTCCAAATAATATAATCTTTTTCATGTATGAATGACTGAGATGGTTTAGTAATATCAGGCAATGACAAAGCAGGAGTTCTTAATAATTTTTTCCTCCAGAGTCTGAAAGGCTGTCTAGCATTCAGGGATTGATTCTAAGGGGACACAATTTCCTCCTTTCAGAGCTTTGTAATAATGGCAATGTTAGGGATCCAAAGTTGACAGTGCCCAACCATCCACAGGAACTCTTTTCCTGGATGAGAATTTCATATATATATATATATATATATATATATATATATATATATATATATATATATGAGAATTTCTATATATATATAGGCTAGCTCGGCCTGTATGGTCCCTGCAGTTGCCTAAGCTTTCCTAAGCAGGAACTTTAGACCACTGAACCATCTCGCAGGCCCGTGGCTGAGGATTTCTTTATGTCTCAGATGGCCTGGATGTGGCAGGTTAATAGTGAGTGGGCCCCATTCTGGAGTACAAATTTAAGAACTTTTACAGTTTGTATACAAATTTGAGCGTTTTTTCTTTGACATTTGATATACCCTATCCTGTTGTGAACCCAACAGTCTCTTTGTTCCTTCTTGGAAAAACTCCTGTGTTTCAGCTATCAAAGCAAATCATTAACACACTACCCTAAAGATATCTCAGGGTTTTCTACACTAAAAGATACCAAATCTTTAGGCAAGGAGCCTTCCAAATTTGGGGGGAGTCCTTAAATCCCTGATGGAATCTTTCCATGTTAGTTGACATTTTTGTCTTCCCTCTTCACCTGCCCATTCAAAAATGAATAGTTCATGTGATGCACAGACAGGGGGAATACAAGAGAAGGCATCATTTAGATCTGACACACCGTACCAGGCATGGGAAGGTGGGAGTAAACTGAGCAAATGTAGTTTAGCATAGTAGAATGAAGGGTAACAACCAATTTGTTAACAGCTCAAAAGTCTTGGAACTGAGTTATACTCATTAATTCCAGGCTTTTGGACTGGCAAGAAAGGCATATTTATGGAGTAGTGAAACTCTCTTCATATGCCTGCTTCACACAACCTCTGTATGTGGGGATTAATTCTCTTTCTGGCTTCCATTGCCACTGGGTATTGTATCATGTGAACTGGCTTTGCATACCCCCAAAATTGCGACTGTCACTAGGGAAACATGAGTCACCAAGCCAGAGGGACTGTCTGCTGCCCAAATCCTGGGAAGGTTTTGAGTTCAGTGGGGGAGAGCAGGCTGCTCTCAGGAATGAAGTCTAGGAGGTGATATTCCTCCTGCATGTGTAAAGTAATGCTTACAGTGGTTCTCAACCTATGCATCACGACCCTGCTGGGGGTCGAACGAACACAACAGAGGGGTCACCTAAAACCATCAGAAAATGTTATTTATTACATTCCAAATCATAACTGTAGCAAAATTACAGTTTTGAAGTAGCCACCAGAATTATTTTTTGGTTTGGGGTCACCACAACATGAGGAAATGTATTGCGGGGTCACGGTGTTAGAAAGGTTGAGAACAAATACGTGAGCCTCTAATGGGGATTTCTTTCAGTTAAAATGGATTCCTAAGCTGTGAAGGAAATTTCAGCCTGCAGCTTGTAAAGGAGATCTTTGTCCAGGAGGGAGAAAAGACCAGCATAAGCACAAAAGAATGACTAAGCACTTGTCACCTCAGCTGAACCTGTCATGGCTAACAGAAAGAATATGTTGAAATCTGGCCAGTTGCTCCTTGAACATACCCACCAAAAATCTAATAGGTTTTGCCCCTATAGTTGTGGTTACCGTGGATTCTCTGGGGCTGAGAGACAGAGACCCATGAACTTACAATTCTGAAAATTACCCTGAATCCCATCACAAGCACTTCCTTTTTTTCCTTGTCTAGCAGCTTCAGACATTCTCACTTGAAATTTCCCTTCTATTTGCAATATTTACTGTAGTCTAGGTTTAGAGGAGTGCAGGGTCTTCTTTGCTACTGCTTGCCTCCCTCTCCCTTTTCTCCTGTCTCTGAGCCTTTTTATTATAAAATGATAACATCACTTTCTGTTCTTGTTTGAGTTTCCATTCTGTTATGGAACTCTTTTGGGTGCTCTTAACTAATTGAAACAAATTAATTCCTGCAAACCCTTCCAATAACTGTAGTTTGTAGACAGGGGCTGACTAAGCAACAAAAGCTATGTTGACAGTGTGGACATTCTTGAGTTCCAGTGGATCAAATTGATTTTATAAACCTCCATGAAGTGCTCAAGAAACATGGTGGGTATTTCAGTTGCTCCCTGATGAAATTCCACAATCTTGTTCAAATTACTGGGGCAGTGAGCAACAGTGTATAGTCCTTTCTACAATGCCTGATGGTGTGCCTCTAATCTTTGTAACCCATTGGTTATGCTATTATCCCTATTAGGTGAATCGTAGGTTATGACTTGAGGCACAGCCTCTTTTTTTTTTTTTTGTACAGGGTCTCACTACAGATTTATAGTGATCCTTCCTCCTGCTTGTACCTCCCAAGTGCTGGGATTAAAGGCATGCGCCACCATGCCCAGACTCCATCGCCAGCTCAGCACAGCCAGGAACTGAACCCTGGCCCCTGCACTCCCCTAAGCAAGGGCTTAATCTGCTGAGCTATAGTGTTGGCCCTGCAGCCTCTGTTTTATCATGTTCAGTTCCCCAAGTGTCTAAGCTCACTTTATCCTTAGCTGTCTTCCTAATTCTCTTTCACTTTTTTTTTTTTGTCTTTTTGAGACAGGGTCTCGCTATGCAGTTGAGGCTGGCCTTGAGCTCACTTTTGTAGCCCAGGCTGGTCTCGAACTCGCACCGATCCTCCTGCCTCAGCCTCCCGAGTGCTGGGATTACAGGCATGAGCCACCACGCCCGGCTACTTTTTGAAGAAAATAGAGCTAGCAATATCTGATGAAAATCATCCCAAGTAGCATTGTAATTTTTATTTTTTTATTTTTTAAATTTTTTTTATTATTTTTATTCTTGTTTCAGAACCTTTGTTTGTTTATTCACTCATTTTTATGGCCGGCTCAGCCCATCCCAAGGTCAGTGCTGGCGCAGCATGTGGTGCTGGGGATTGAACCGCAGTCCCTGAAGCCGCCCAAGCTTCCCCAAGCAGGGGCTTTAGACCACTGAGCCATCCCGCCGGGCCCTAGCATTGTAATTTTTTTTTTTTCATTTATTTTATTTTTTTTCCAATTCTTTTATTGTTTAAATTTAACAATGGTTATATTACATATTTTCATCATCAGATCAGTTTAGATTAATACATATAGGTATATAAGATTGATCAAACAACTAAACATTAACCTTTCTAAATCCACATTTCTTTTTTTTTTTTTTT
>PVJA010035158.1:0-14944 GCA_004027025.1 Myocastor coypus
TCAAAACTGTAATTTTAGAGAACGAGTATGAGGACAATATGCAATATGTCAACTTTCAAAGAAAACAAAGGGGAAAAGAAAAAAAAAGTAATGTTGATTTAGAAGGGTAAATGTTTAATTGTTTGATCAATCTTATATACCTATATGTATTATTCTAAACTGATCTGATGATGAAAATATGTAATACAACCATTGTTAAATTTAAACAATAAAAAAACAAAAAACAAACAAACAGACAAAAAACCAAAACTGTAATTTTGCTACAGTTATGATTCGGAATGGCTTAGCCCCCCCCCCCCCCCCGTGTTTTGGTCATTCGGCCCCTGCCGGAGTCGAGACCCACAGTTTGAGATCCACTGTTCTAGATCATCATAGCAGCACATCAGCACAGCCAGTGGACCTAAGACGACTGAGGAGCTCCTCTTAGACCAACTTTTATTTTTTCCTCCTAATTAAGGTCAATGTCCTCTCTGTTTTTATTTACATGCAATAAGACTTTCCTAATCAGCACCTGGTAGTATGACACCTTACTGTTCTTACAAATTCCACCCCCAGCCCAGCCCAATGAATTCTTTGTCTCTCAGCCTCCTCTTCTGAGGATTCTTGTTTCTCCTAGGCAGCCCTCTTGTACTGAGCAATAAGTTTCTTTTTCTGTTCTCTGTTTACTCATTTGCACTTGAGGAAGGAAGCGTACAGAATGAAGAACCAGAAGCAGGGTTGCCGGTTCTTACGGTAGTTCTAGTATTAATTTTGTAATCTGTCTTTTTTCTTTCATAGCAGCTATATCATTTTACATTCCAATGAAGTACAAATGTTACAATTTCGGCATATTTTCACCAATTTTTGTATTTATTTTGTGCCGTAGCTTTATAATAGTCATTCTAGTAGGTGTGAGATATATCTAATTGTGATCCTAGTTTGCATTTTTCTCATTATTAATGATAGTGAATGTCTTTTCATACATATAACTGTTGGCCAGTTGTACACCTTCTGTGTAAAAATGGCTATCAAGGCTTGATCCTTTTTTGTGGTACTTGGGATTGAACTCAGGACCTTGTAGTTGTCAGGCAATATCCAACTGTTAATGAGAATTTTTCTCACTGAATATTTAAATTGAATGTGCTGGGGAGATAGCTCAGTAGAATAAGGGCTAGGCTGGCCAGCACAAGGGCCTGAGCTCAATCCTTGCTTCCACAAAAAAAGAGGGAGACCACCCACTTGGGCTCCCCCTCCTGTCTCTCTTTTGGTTTTCTTTCCCTCAATGACTATGCTCTTCTCATTACCTCAAAACTATTTTTAAATTGAATTAATTAACTAATTTTTGTGATACTGTCACTTGAATTCAGGGCCTTATGTGTACTAAATCAAGTACTTTGCCACTGCATTACATCGTTAGCTTATTTGACTTAATTTAGTTTAGTTTAGAGACATTGTCTCCTAGGAAGTCATCACACTTGTAAACCTCCTTTCTCACATACCCAAGTGGCTGGCATTATGAGTATGTTTTATTGTACGTGGCATTCTATTTTTATAACTCTATTTTGTCCACATTTTAATAGTTTAATAATTACGCATCTATGAAAAATCGTAAGCTGCTATAAAATGAATACTCATGTAGCTACATTGTTGTATACATATGTAAATATTTTTGAAGGAAAAGTTGCTAAAATGCATTAATAGACAAAGATAGTTTGCTGCATTTGGATATGTAATTTGCAAAATAATAGGTCCCTTTTGAGAACTTTATTTCATAGGTGTTTGCATGCTATTATTTCTCTCTTCCATCTGCCTTAGTGATTAAAGCCATCTCGTTTTGTGAATCTTCTTCCATTCCCCAATATTCAAATATTGGATAAATTCCAAAAGCTCAGTCCTAGGACTTCACTCTATCTATAATGGCTTTCTACATAACCTTACCTTGTCCAGTGACTTTTAAGTTTGTATCTCTAATTCAGACCAAACATTAACTGAAATTAACATTTCCCTGAATTTCTCTTTCAAGGTACACATTTATAGAGATTTCTAAACTATACCATTTTTTCCTTTTTGTTATATTTTGTGTTTAGATGTCCCTCCAATATCTAAGACATTATCGCACTCCTCGGTTTGTGTTCTTTTAGTAAATTTCTCTGACTTTGTAAAGCTAAGACAGAAATATCCTTAAATTGTTTCTTTATGCAACAACTGATATCAAATCTATCAGTAAATTAATTTGGATTGTATTATTTACTTTTCTCTCATTGCTGGGACAAAATAACCAACAACAAAAATTAAGGAAAGAAGGTTTATTTAGCTCACAGTTTGTGGAGATTTTAGTCCATAACAAACTGGTTCTGAGGCAGGGTGTACATGGTGAAGGGAAACACTTCAATGTAGAATACAGCAAAAGATACAAGAACAAAAAAGAAGGGCAATAATAAGCCTCTCTGCCTCCCTTATATTGTGTGTGAGTTCCCAGTCCTCAGGTGGGTGTAGCAGTCATACCATCTCTATGTCCTTTTGCACAGCTTAGAATGTTTACAAAGTGAGACCCTATCCCCTAACCTGGGGATGGGCTTCTTAGTTAAACTACTAGACTCCTCTAGTTAACACAATGTATCCATCATTGCATTGCCATAACTTTGAAATATATACCAAATCACTGCCTCTGCCTCAATTACTCTAGTCAAAAGCAGCACCATAATTTCTCTGAACTAATGCAACTTGCTCCTGAATGTTGTCATCGTTGACCCTGTGAATACTATTCTACACAATATTGTCTTTTTAAAATATGTGAATACTATTATGCCATTGCCTTTTTTCAGAGTCCTCCAATGGCTGTTGAGTATATTCATGAAATCTAGAGTTCTTTGCTCTATACAGAATGTGTTCTTATCATACTTTGAAGGCCTACTAGGACATTTGGCTCTGACAATTACCTTTGTTTCTTTCATTCTTCTTCATGTTTAACTATTTCCATATCAGGGAAGACCTTCCTGAACATCTCAGGCAACACATTTTTTATACCCTGGACAACAACAGATATTATGAATATTTTTATTTCTGCTGTGTGAGTTATCAAATTATATCTCAAGGTGATGAGGTTTCAAAGAAATCTATAGTAAGACATTTTTCTCTGAACACATAAAATAGCACATAAGGTAATTCCATATGGAATCAAAGGTTTGATGAAGCATGATACTTGAGCTGTCTGTCCTTTGCCTAACTAACATTGTAGATTTAGAATAACTAGAAAGTCTGCTGTTGACATTCAAAAAGGTAACAAATTTGGTTGTTAAGTACAAAAAAGTTGGAGTAGTTTAGGGTTAGAACAGGCATGATTTATTTCATATGCACTACATTAGTGATTTTCTTGGCTGTTTCATGGGTCAAGAAACCCCAAGGGGTTCCTAGGCTATGGACAAAGAAGGTGAGGAGAGGTTGGGCATGGCCTGCATGTCCTTAGTGCTCATATTTTAGGTTAAATAAAGCAACTCTTTTTTTCCTGTATGTTGTAGTTTGTGGTTTTTACAATATTTCACTTGAGTAAATGGTATCATAGATTAAATGTTAACAAAGATATTAAAAGCTATTATTTCAAATGTTGAAGGAAGGACTACCATCTGTTGTAGAAGAAAAGTAAATTGAATGCAAACAGGGAAAGTAGACAATGCCTCTGCATATTTACGCAGTAACTTAGACTCTTCTAAGTGCATTTTCACATATTTTCTCATTTAAGATTTATCATATCGCTAGGAGTTAAGCAAGTCAGATTTACAAGTTTGTAAATTTGAATCTGTGATTTATTCAAGTATTTTTTCTTTCTTTAAAATTTAATTTAATTTTATTCTGTGGCCTGCTCAGCACACCCTGGGGTGGGGATGAGGAGGTATATGGTGTCTGGAATCTAAGCTTTGCCTAAGCTTCCCGCGGGAAGCACTTTAGACTGCTGAACTATCTTGCCATCCTTCCTCAAGTATTTTATGATTAATTCATGAAATCTATTGAACAAAAATAAGGTACAAATCAGAAATGAATGTTGATATTCTGACTGCAGTAGAAAAATATTATTAAAATGTGGACTTTCATAAATGACATTTAATTTACCTCTAATAGTTTGATTCTTTTAAAACATTTTTATTTAACACATGCTTGTAAAAATAAAATAATTTTAATTAAAATGTTTCATTTGGATCATATTTACCTTACCTTTGTATTATATTGTTTCTATCCCTGAAGATTTTCTTTTTGTCCTTTTGAGACAGGGTCTCGCTATGCAGTTGAGACTGGCCTTGAGCTCACTTTTGAAGCCCAGGCTGGTCTCGAACTCGCACCAATCCTCTTGCCTCAGCCTCCCAAGTGCTGGGATTACAGGCGTGTGCCACCACGCCCGGCTTTTTGTCCCTGAAGATTTTTGGTTCCGAGTTTGTCCTCGCCAATATTCCACAAAACAGGATATCATGGTTGTGTTGTAATAAGATAAAAATTTATTTTGTCCTGAAGTAGTCATGAGATACTTCTAGCAGATTGTAAAAAATATTTTTATGGTCTTCTATTACAGAATCACAAAGTAATTGAGGAAAAGGCTGTATTTAGCAAATTGCATCCTGTGGCTTTACAGTAATCAGCATGCCATACTCAATTCTATTTGCCAGACACATTGGACAGATCATTGTATTTGATTCCTCACAATAACGTTACTTTGAGTGATGGAAGAAAGATCGCGAGTTGGCACCATTAGCACTATATTTCCTCTCTCTCTCTGAGGACAGTCTATGGGAGATGAATGTTAAAGAAAATCCTGGGATTTTTCATCAATAGCATTCAATTTTGAGAGGCATTTGCATTATTTAAAATTATACTGCAGCCTTTATGTCATCTAATCCTTAAAATTAGACAAGAACAGCCAAGTTCTAGAGAGTCTTCATCTGGAAAGTGAGAGGAGAAACTACATTTAGCGCAGGATGTAGTTTTTGATATAATAAAATGAAAACTGATCTTCCAGCCGGGCGTGGTGGTGCACACCTGTAATCCCAGCACTCGGGAGGCTGAGGCAGGAGGATTGGTGTGAGTTCGAGACCAGCCTGGGCTACAAAAGTGAGTTCAAGGCCAGCCTGAGCTGCATAGTGAGACCTTGTCTCAAAAAGACAAAAAAAATTATCTTCCCAAAAGGTACATGACAGTTCATCCTTTCTGCCCAGTCTTACGGATAGGAGAATGCACTTGGAACAGATACAAGACCTCTAGGGTTTTCTGAGCCCTGGCAGAAACCTTCTCCTCAAAAGAAGGGAGGTTAGCCAGTTAGAACTTGCATGGTTCTCTGCTTTTGCATTCACAGGTCCACTGCTGAAGTTGCTTTAACTTGTCTCAAAGTCTGGTTTTGTGTGAGAGAAACGGAAGGAAAATATTTACATTTGTTGATCCCTTACTCGATCTTAAACACATTGCCCAGATCACTACATTAAATTATTCCTAGCAATATTAATTGTTGCCAAAGTTCACCATCTAAAATAATGCATTTATAGCTTGATTTATTGAACAAACTCTCAGACTGTGTCTTAAGTTTTCATTTTATAACTGAAGAAATGGGTTAGATATATTTTCCAATGTTACAAACATGATACATTTCTTACTTTTACCTTATTCCTCTTCCTCACTAGGTTTTAAACAATTCTCTAGTTATACACAATTGCATAACTAACTTAAAATTGCAAAAGTGTAAAGCATGAAAATGAAATTTTCTTATTCCTCTTTTTTCCTCCTTCTTTATTGACTCTCCAGTGATAACTTAATTGCAAGAAAGTTGACGTGTATTTGTCTTTACAGCACCAAACAAAGCTTTTCGTTGTTGCTGTGGTTCTGGGTAGAACCTTGTATCTCTCAGTTACATTTAATTAGGTTTAGTCTTTTATCTTTTATCTAAACCTCCAGTTCTCCCATCCAAAGTTTGAAGCAGAATGCTTTTATTATTATACTTTTGTTTCTGTCAACATCTGTGATCTGTTGATGCTGTCTACAATGAGGACATTACTCTTACTGAGTCCTGCAAAATTAAAACTATTCTTTCTAAGGTACAGGTGTGCACTTGGGGGGTGCGACAGACTACGGCGCGTGCTACACTGAAGCTGTTTTTAACTGCAGTAGCAGCTTACATCATAAGCATGGCACCAGTATCCACTAAAACTGATAAGTGAATAATAAAACAAAGCAATACTGAAGAACCAGTAGTTGCTTGTTGCTGCTTTCTGATATGATGCACTACTAATGCTCCACACTCAATCTTCTGGAGGTAATTTATGTTACATTAAAAGGGAAGATTCTCTTTTTTTTTAAGAATAGAATATTTATTGAAAAAGAAAGCTTCTGTCCAAGAGGAGAACAGAAGGAGGACCCTAGTGCCTTGCCCCACTTTTTTATTCTTTTGCTACTACATTGCAATTTTTTTATTCCTAATTTTATTTTTTTTAAAAAAATACACATGGTACATATTATCAAAATAAGAATAGCAAATTAACAATTGTTGTTGCATTGCATATTTTGTATCATCAAACCTTTTTTTTAATCTTGTAAACCAATTATTGATTTGAGAGTATAGCAGTAACTGAAATTACACTAGAAGCAGCACAAATCTAAAAAACAAGAATGACAGGTATTCCAAACATAAATTTAGTGTTACTCATTCCTATCCTCAGTGCGAAAAATATTTTGGTGATTCCTAGGCATCCTGTTCATGGAAGTGCATGGCTTTGCTCCTGTCATGTTTCCTACATTTTCTGTTTGCCATCACTTCATTGCATAATGCTGAAGTCCTTCGTTTCCATTCAGCTGTGTTATGCCTTTCCAGTTCATTTCTTCTTTTGAGTTTCTACACTAGGGAGACTATACGATATTTACAAATATACACCTGGTTTGCTTCACATATGAGTACATGTTCAAGATAAATCCACTTATATATGAAGCCTTCTAGTTTATCATTCTTATAGCTGAGTAATATTTCATTGTATAAAAATACCAATTCATTTTGAACCATTCTTCTGATGATGGCCATTTTGGTTGTTTCCAAGACTTGGCTATCACAAATTGGGCTGCTATGAACATAAGTGCGCAGATATCACTATAATATGATGTTTTCAGTTCTTCTGGGAAAATCCACAGTAGGGGTGTCTCTGTTGCTTTTCTCTCACTGCTGAGAGAAATACCCAATACTCAAGGTGAAGGAAGGAAAGGTTTATTTAGCTCACAGTTACTGGAGGTTCCAGTCCATACTTGGCTGGCCCAAGGCTGAGTGGAACAGAGCAGAGAGCATCCAGTTCATGGCAGCAGATACAGAAACAATGGCAGCAGAGAGAACTGACCAAACAAGGGAGCAGAGAGCAACACCTTGAGTCTGTCTCTCTGTTGCTCTTTATATTCCAATCAGGCTCTCTGCCTTAGGATATCCACCCTAGACCACATCTATAGTCCCAGCCATACTCAGAGGGATAATCCCATCAGTTTTAAAAACACATAATCGCAGGGATCATGGATCAAGTCTCAAACTCTAGATCAGTACTAGATCACATAATCCCAGTGACTCATGAGTCAAGTCTCAATCGATTCAAGTCCCTGCCCCAGGACTGTATGAGGCTTTGGGGGAACAACTAGACATAAACTATAAGAAGGAGGATAGCTGGATTGAATGCGATTTTCAGTTTTAGTTTTTTAAGGAGTTTTCACTCTGCTTTCCATAATGGTTTCACTAGTTTGCCTTCCCACCAGCAGTGGAGAAGGGTTTCTTTTTCTCCACAGCCTCTGCAGAATTTGTTATTGCTTGACTTAGGTAAAACTATCTTAAAAGAACTTGCAGTTATCATGAGATTTTGTTGTCACTGCGTTTTGCAATTTTTTTTTTTTTATCTTTTATAAGCAATCTGTGATGATTCCACTTCCAGGTAATTATTCACCAACATTTTCTTTATTCACACCATTTCTTCATTAAGTTATTTCTAAGGATCAGCCAATACTATTCTATAACTACATTAGTTTATTCCTCATCCTTTGATATGCTTATTGTTTTTCCTGTTGCCACATGAGAAAATTTCCAGTTTTTAAAGGTTTCTTGACTATTTTTTACAGTTCATTCTCTTTACAGAACTTGCTTGCCGATACATCCTGGAACCCATGATATCGCTAAAAAAGCGTGTGCTTCCTTGGGCCAGCCAAATATCTCAGCAGATTAAAGTGCCTGAAACCTGGCATGGGGTCCAGGGTTTGATCCTCAGACCTTCCATGCCAGCTTCAACCCTGTAGTGTGCTGAGAAGGTAGTTGATCCTGGGCATGGTGGAAAGTGCCTGTAATCCCAGCTTTTGGGAGTCTGTACACAGGCAGATCACTGTGAGCCCCACCTAATAGTGAGACCCTGAATATCCTGTAGACTCTCCGCTGAAATACAAATCAAAACAATTCAAGTCCTTCCTTTATGCCTTTGTTTTTTGATAAAAATCTACCAAGTCCAGGAGTAAAATATTTCCTTTTATTTCATTCTTCTGCTTGTACTATGCCCTGAAATATTTCACAATAAAATCATAGAACAAAGCCGGGTGTGGTGGCACACGCCTGTAATCCCAGCACTGGGAGGCTGAGGAGGATTGGTGCGAGTTCGAGACCAGCCTGGGCTACAAAAGTGAGCTCAAGGCCAGCCTGAACTGCACAGTGAGACCCTGTCTCAAAAAGACAAAAAAAAAATCATAGAACAATGACCACGTTCATCATAAATTTGGGCTTTTCAACTTCAGCTACCTGTTTTACTTTGAGCGCTAGTCCTTCCAACGTTTCTTAAACTTTTCAGATAATTCCAGATGATATGTGCTCAAACTTTATTTGGTTAGCTCACATGTATGTATAGTTACTTCTTTGAATAATGTTGAGGTCATTGGCTATAGATTTCCTGGCCCCCTCTATTTTTCATGTAAGTAGATGTTTACTACCAAGTCCACAATTACATCAAAATCCAATTATCTGATGTTCTGCTTTTGCCCTGAAAAAGACACTTTTTTGGGCAAATGCATCTTATTTTTAACCTTTGAACATTTCTATTCTACCTTGCAGCAACAATGATCCCTCTCCATGCAATGTCCATAGTGTCTTCCATTCCCACAAATAAGGTCAATCTCCTAAAGCATTGTCTGCACTGTTTCTCGAAACTTAGTGTCTCCTAAAATTGCTCTTTCGCTTCTCTCCCACATTTTTTATTGACAGTATTTGAAAAAGAGTAGCCTATACTTACGTTTTATATTTCTATTATTTGTTTGTAATGCTTAAAGTCTAGCTTCAAGTCTGATGTTTGTACTGAATATTTCTCTGCAGCTTTTAATATTCTGATTATATTTTTGTATAATGACTTTTTACTTTGTTATGTTTTCATCTAAGACACAAAACTCTGTTGAGTTCTGCACCCTTTCACCATTTTTTATCTGTTTATGTACAGAAATTCTGTATCTCTTCCAGTACTTAGATAATACTTACATGAAATTCTGCTGTATATTGTAATCTTTTCCTTGGACACTTGAGGCCATTTGTCTCCAGAAGATCTGTTTATGGGGATTTCTTCACAAGAGCCAAAAATTGGAATCAACGCACATGTTTTTCAATGAGTACATAGATACGCAAATTGTGGCACATATAGCAAATGGCAAACAATTTGGCGAAACAATGAACAAACTATGCACAATGTGTTATGGATGATACTCTGAAGCATTCTGTTTGGTGAAGAAAAAGAACACAGAAGACTGCATACTGTACTGTCCAATTTATATGACATTAATAAAAGGCAAAATTGCAGTGACAGAAAGTAGTCATTAAAACATAGGGTGTGAGGTTTGGGCAAGGTAATGAATATTAAGAAACAGAAATACTCTCACATGTTTGAAATATTCTATATAATGATTTTAGTAGTGCTGGTTATAAGACTGGCTATATTCTACTTTAACAGATGTAGTGGGGCTGGGGAGATAGCTCTGTGGCACAAGTGGCTGCCTGCCAAGTGCAAAGTCATTAGTTCGAACCCCAGTCCCACAAAAAAACAAAAACAAAGACAGATGTAGAACTTTGTTCTAAATAAAATATACCTAGTTGATATTCACAATTTTTTTTTAAAAAGTAAAACTAATGTAATAATTTCTTGCTTTTATGTATTTAATTGTAGTGATGTTGATTAAACTCAGGGGCTCAGATATGTTAAGCAAGTGTTTTATACGATCTATAAGTATAGCCATTGTAATATTTATTTATTTATTTATTTATTTATTTATTTATTTATTTACTTACTTACTTTTAAGGCCAGCTCAGCCTCTCCTGGGGGTGGGGATGGCACAGCATGTTATGCCAGAGATTGAATGATGATCTCTACAGTTGCATAAGCATGCCTAAGCCAGTGCTTTAGACTGCTGATCCATCTCACTGGCCCTAACTAATATTTTAATGTAGTAATTTTTATATCCTTACATATTCCACAAATAAAGTATTTTACATGTATTCCTTTATTCAAAATAATGAATTATATTTCAATTCAATTTCGTACTTAGTTTCTAGCATTAAATACTTCACAAGGACTTAAATTTTCAGTATTTTTTTGAAAAGGTTATGAAATTTGAGTAGCAATGTAGAATGACAAAACATGTTAAGTGTCTTTTGCTAGACAAACGTAAGTTCAAATACTACTTTGATGCTCTTTAACTACACAATGAATTTGAATAAGTATCTTGCTCTATACATGTGTATTTTTCTTGCATAAAATGGGAAAGCACTGTTATCTACTTCATATTTTTATTGTTGGCATTGAAAAGGACACAGTGTATAAGCATTTTGAGCAGAAAAACAATATGAACAAAAGTGTTTTGGATAGAATAAAAATAAGTCTAATTAATTAATCTCTGCAACTTACACATACAGTCACCCACTCAATGTCATCAGCCCCAATTACTAAAGAAAACTTATTCAATGTATGATATTTGCATTCATATAAGCTTTTTCTTCAGTAAAGATATAATTATTTTTTGCAGAAACAAATGAAATTTAATTCTTTGCTTTTGATGTTATATGTTTTATTTATTTTTAAATTTTATTAATTTCAGCAAGAAAGAAATAGCAGTGAAACTGTTTCAGAACCCCTCAGTAGGACAGCCACAATAATCAATGCAATGCTTATTGTTCTCTTCATACTATATGTTCAGAGTACAAGATGCAGACATAACTTTTGAAAAGACTGTTTATACAAACATTTTTTCTAGTTGAACTAAAAGAAAGTAGTTGTATGTATATCCCAATATTCCATAATATTAGTGGATTATCAGGAGAACTGGCAAGGTTGGAACTATTGACTTGAGCCTTTCATAATTCATACTAATTTGATTTACATTTTAGGCTTGTGGTTAAACTTTTCTGCTGCGTGGTTAAGGTGAAGTTAAAGGAAGACATACATAACAAAACATGAAACTTTTGTATCTGATGAGGTCCTTCAAATCCCCCTCGGGATTAGCCATGAAACCACGTACGGTATTTAGCAGACCTTTTGTCACGGACAACCATCTGGATAAGTCACGGGCACTGCTTGACCAGTTTACTCTCTATGAATGCCTGAGAGAATATTTTCTATCTAAGTGATGCTCCTTAGATACATTGTACATCATTGATCCCTTCTCTCTGTGTCTCCATAATCTCCTTAAATAGAAAATTTGGGACACCACTGAGTTATAGGATCTTATAGTACAAGTTCTCTTATGTCTGAGTCCTCACTGACCTTGAAGGGCTAGGGCTAAAATATTAGCTGTTTTAGACCTTTTTCTCTAGTTTTTTTGGTCTGCATACTTAAGTTGTTAACCCTCCAGAAGAGAAGCTTGTAATAATATTAAGCTATACCATAGGTACTTGAGCTTAATTAACATCACTGTTTTTTTTAGAACACCTTAAATTTAACATGGAATTTATATTTTCCCTCAATCACCAACATTCTAACAAATCCCTATGGAATGTGACAAATACAATACAACACAAAAATGAAACAAAAGTTACACATTTTACATACAGACTTAGAAATATAAAAATATACAAAGTTGTAGCAGGCTAATCCTGCAGTATTTTTCGTTCTCTTTTATGATCCCTCCTTTTCTAAAAGAAACATTTGCTTGAGGGAGAGTAGAGCAATAATTGACATGACATTAGAAGCAGCACATATCTAAAAGACCACAATGACAGGCCTAGCAAGCATGTTTTTAGAATTACACATTGCTATCCTCAGTGTCAGAAACCTGTTGGAAGTGCTTAGGACCATTGTCTAATTCATCTTGTGTATATAAGTACTTGGTTTTGCTCCTGCCATGTTCAGTATCTTTTGTGCTTACAGTCTCTTGTTGTTTAACCATTAAGTTCTTGATTTCCATTCAGCTGTGTTATGCCTTTCCATGTTTATTTCTTCTTTTGAGATCTTACACTTGGGAGAATAGATACTTACACAAGTAAGTCTGGTTTAATTCACTTATGAGTATATCTTCAAGATACATCCACGTACATATGCAGACCTCAAGTTCTCATTCTTTATAGCTGAGTAATATTCCACCATATAAAAATACTACAACTTTTTCAATCATTCTTCAGATGATGGGCATTTTGGTTGTTTTCAAGATTGGGCTATCACGAATTTTTCTGCTATAAACATATGTACAAAGGTTTCACTATGATATAAGGTTTTTAGTTCTTTTTGGAAAATTCTCAGTAGGGGAATAGCTGAATTGAATGGGCTTTCAGTTCTGTTTTTTAAAGAGTCATCACACTGCTTGTTATAATTGTTGAACTAGTCTGCATTTCCATCAGCAGTGGAAAAATGTTCCTTTTCCCCACAGCCTCTCCAACATTTGTTGTTGATTGATTTCTTTATGATAGTCATTCTTTCTGGGGTGAGATGGTATCTAAGTCGTGAAATGCAAATTAAAACAATGATGAGGCAAGGAGTAATAGGAATGATGGGAGTAAAAATCAGAAAATTATATTATTTATTTTTGGAAAAGCTATGTCAGGAGCCCCAATTAATTGAATGGATCAGTGAATTTCAGAACCCTCCAAATGTAATTGATATATCTATAAAGAAAATTATTACACATGCATGAGTGATTATAATTACGTTATAAATTTGATCATCTCCTAGCAGTGATCCTGGCTGACCTAGTTCTCAGATTAATAAACTTCGGGCAATTCCTACTATCCCAGCTCAAGCACCAAATAAGAGGTACAAAGTTCTGATGTCTTTATGATTTGTAGAAAATAATCACGGGTTAATTAACATAAGTAGTTGTAGATTTTGTGAAAGGCTAGCAACGGGGAGCATTTCTTTATGTATTTATAAGCTTGTTGTATTTCTTCCTCTGAGAACTGTATGTTCTACTTGATGCTCATTTCTGGATTAGGTCTTTGAAATTTTGGACCCTAATGTTTTTTAGTTCTTTATAAATTCTAGATAGAGGGGCTGGGGACATAGCTCCATAGCACAGGTGTCTCCCTGCCAAGTGCAAGGTTGTGAGTTTGAAACTCAACCCTGAAAAAAAATTCTAGATAGAAGAACTTCGTCTGAATTCTTATTAATTTGTTTAATTTGTTTTTGAAATTTGTGTGCTGTCCTTGCACTCTGTTGATAACTTCTTTTGACATGCACGCCCAGTGCAGACAGAGTCATCCATAATAATATTAATAATAAAGTGCCTTTTGATTTTTATCCACAAACTGTTTGCCTACTCCAATATTTTCTATATTTACTCCTAGTTTCTATTCCAGGAGATTTAGTGTTTCTGTTTTAATATCTATATTTTTTTGGGGGGGAACCAGGGATTGAACTCACAACATTGTACTTGCCAGGCAGGCACTTGTGCCCCTGAGCCATTTCCGTGGCCCCAACATCTAGATCCTTAATTCATTTTGAATTCAGTTTAGTGTGTCGTAAGAGACGTTGGTCAACTTTTAGTTTTCGACATGGCAAGAACCAGTTTTTCCAGCACCATTTGTCAAAGAGGCTGTCTTTCTTCTCTGAAACATGTTTGGACCCTTTGTCAAAGATAAGGTGGCTGAGTACTTTTGTAGTTGCTTCTGTATCTTCTAATCTATTTCATTGATCCTTAGATGTATTTTTGCCAATACCATGCTGATTTTATCATTGTAGCTTTCTTAAAATTTAATATTTTTATTTTTCAAGTTTAACAATGGTTATATTACATATTTTCATCATCAGATCAGTTGAGATTAATGCAAATAAGGTATATAAGATTGATCAAACAATTAAACATTAACCCTTCTAAATAAACATTACTTTTTAAAATTCTTTTCCCCTTTCTTTTCTTTGAAAGTCGACATATTGCATGTTGTCCTCACAGTCATTCTACAGAGTACAGTGTGTGGGCATGACCCACCTCCCTATTGATGTTGCTTAGCAAAATAAAAAAAAAAGGAAAAGAGTATACTTCTCTTTGGACTAAGAAGAAGCAGATACATACACAGTCAAAGGTTTTGCAATTGCAGTGGGTCACCAGTGAAACTTGTGATGTTGGAGGCTATTGAATCTAAGCCTCCTAAAGCTCATCTCACCGATCTAGCTCTGCGTTCCATGCATTGTAATTAAGGATTTTTTTTTCTTGCTGGGTGGTCAAGGGCAAGTTGAAGCAAGACCTATATAACAAAACATTCATTTTTTTTTAATCTTCCAGGGTCAAACCCCCTCAGGATTAAGTTTGGGACCATAGGCAGTACTTTGCAGAACTGTTGTTAGTGTCAGCCTTCGGGACGAATCACGGCCATTGCTTGGCCATTTTGCTTTCTGTGAAAGCCTGAGAGAATGTTTTTCTCTGGGTGACTCTCCTTAGACGCACTGCAGTTCATTCATCCCTTTCCTCTGAGGTCCCATAATCTCCTTGACCCGAAAATTTGGGACACCTCTGAGTTATAGTA
>PVJA010035159.1:0-22031 GCA_004027025.1 Myocastor coypus
GAGAGAGAGAGAGAGAGAGAGAGAGAGAGAGAACTCAGGTAATATTGTATGAGCCCTTGGATCTAGCTACACCTAAAGCCAAAATTGCTAGCTGTAATTTTCAGCTTTGATAACCAATATTACTCTCTTTTGCACAGGTTAGTGTGAATGGAATTTTTGTTACCCACGTTGCAGGGCAGGGTGTAGTGCTGTCTCTTCTAAATCATTCTTCAACAAAGAAGTACCTTCCCTGTGTGTAGCCCATCTACTCTAACACATATTTTTTCTTCCTTTCTTTCTTTCTTTCTTCCTTCCTTCCTTCCTTCCTTCCTTCCTTTTGGTTCCATAAGTTGGTCTTGTTCCAACTGAGAAAATCCTCATGGGAGGCTGGGATCATTTCATTCCTTCATCTTCTGCACCCCGCTTTGAGGCTTCCCGTTGGCAGACACTTTGTTTTACATAGGATGGCTCCAGAGTACTTTTAAAGCCTGTTTTATACAATCTGGCTCTGGAACTAAGCTCGTTGACTCGTGGGGGTTTATAGCCTGGCTTTCTGCTGATGCAAATTTCTTCTGAATCCTTAGATGTTCCAGAAACTTTCCACCTAACATCTTATGACACACTCAGAAAAGACAGAATAGATAAGGGGTTGGGGGTGACAAGCATGTGGTCTGCTTACCCCTTGCTGGGGGTGTTGTGACAGAACTGTAGCAATAAGAATCTTGAAGTTGTTTTAAATTCATCTGAGCTCTTCCCATGCTGCAGAATTGCACATAATCATGAACTGCTGAGCAGGCAGCTGGGTTTACAGATAATGCATTGGAACATGACTATCATATAGAGATATTTAATTGTAAATATTTACTGAGTACAGTGGCACTTTGCATTATGTTCCCAAATATTGGCTGTCCTTCCCTATTGAAAGAGTGTATGTCCCTGTGCCAATGACATGGGGTGAGGAAAGCCACTTAACTTGTTTATCTAAGGAGGACTCAATAGCAGTGATTTGCTACCCTCCAGCCAGAAGGTATAAGAACCAATGTAAGTTCTCCATGTCCTTCATCCACTCTGGCCAAAGAGTAGCAGTGCTCTAGACCAGGACTGACTCTGTCGGCCTGCATCCCAGCCGAGGACGACAGGGGAGGTGGAGGAGCACATAATGCACAGCAGAAACCCCAGTGTTTTAGTCTGCATTCTGTTGCTATTTTAAAAAACACACAGAATTTTTAATTATGAGAAATGCTCATAGCTCATGTCCAGGGACTGCATTTGGTACAGTTCTCTAAGCTTTGTCAATTCAAGGTGCAAGAGCAGATGAGCACATATAAAAGAAGAAAGGATACTGGGTCATATCTGCTTTATTTCAACCCACTTTATGATGGCGAGTCCATTCCCTGGATAATCACATTAATACATTCATGAAAATGGAGTCCCCATCATCTGATCAATTCTTAAAGGCTGCGCATGTAATACTGCTACAAAGACTACTAAATTTCAAGAAGAAACTTAAAGGGAGTTGAGCCATAACAGTGAGCAAGAGCTAAGCCTTGCATGTTGCAAGTAAGCGAGATTCGAGGCCATTTGTTATAGCTGCTTAAGCTAGCTGGCCCCAAGTAACACACACACCCATGAGGCACTCACTGATGGGCGGACATGCCGTTTGTTTAGATCTATTACATCACTGATGCCCCTAAATGCACTTGTTTTAAATTCAGGCATTCCCTGTGTCACAGGATGTCAAATTTTCCTTAAACTGAAGAAACCCCTTACACAAAACTCAGCTCTCAGGCTGACACCAGAAGAGCTACTCTGTTGAAAGATTGAGGATCCAAAACTTGGCAGATCCTTTTCCCACAAGGACCATACCCAACCGGGTGCCAGACATCTGCCCAGCACTCAACGCACACTGTTGAATAGACAAACAGGTACATTATTTCCCACAGGACTCCTTAAGAAATCCTGGAGTTTCGTGGAAAGGAACTTAAAATTCTCTTTTGTGATAGGATGGTGCCTATTTACTTCAGAGGCAGTTGTCAGAACTAAATGGATAAAGCAAAAGAACAACAGCAAGGACTGCAATACTTTAGACTTCTTTTCAGCTGGTTCCTCCATCTTTCCACTCACTGGTCTCTCCCAGATGTTAATGACAGTTGTTAAATAGCTCTGTGAGGCACTCTCCATCATGTCTTTTTCCATGATGCAGTGAACTGTAGAGGTGCTAATAAACAGAGAAGACAGACCAAGGCAAAAGAGCTAAGAGTTCACACACTGGGTCATTTGTCTGAAGCAATCACTCATTCCCCATGTCTAGACTGTATGTTGGAGAAGATACTAAAAAATTGATCAGCCCTAGGGAGCTGGCACAAAATTGTACTTTCAACGTGGCAAGAATTTCTCTCCTCACTAAGTCCCTTTCCTTCTCCTTTCTTCCCTTATGTATGACTGGCTACACTGGATGAAAATAATGCTCATCCTATTCCAGGAACAGGGCTTCCTTAGCAAAAGGCTTTTAGAAAACAATAATTCTGTGGGCAAGACGGCTAGAACTATGACAAGAGATACTACTGAAAACCTTCCTCAATAAAGTTCCAGGTATTTTGCCTTAAATAGAGTGTTTTCTTTTAAACCTTGTCAAAATCTGTGGCTCAGCATGCAAGAAAGGAAGTGGAAAATCCAGTGGCCACACAGAAGAGACAAGAAAACCAGCTGACAGTACAGATGCAGCTGGGCAGGCTGCTCCAAATCACTAAGCGTCTTGGGTTCACCTGAAGGTGGTTGCTGAGGTCTTGGGGGAGGTAATGGGGGAAGAAATGAGCTTGTGGATGGAGGCGTCCTGTCCAACAGGGTAGTCAGCCCAGGCCTCCCTAACAAAATGCCGCCAATGGTACTTCTACTATAAGCAGTAGAAGTGATGTCTCCCAGTCCTGGAGACTAGAGACAGATCACAGCGCCAATGTGGGCAGGGTCAGCTGAGCATCCTTTTCCAGATTTTACGCAGCTGACTTCTAATTGTATAATCACATGGCAGAAAAAGGGAGTGAACAGGAGGCCCCACTGGGGTCCCTTTTGTAAGGGTGCTGAGCTTCTGTACAGGGGTTCCACTCCATGATCTAATCGTTTCCTGGAGGCCCAGCCTCCAAAGACCATCACAATGCGGGTTACATTTCAACACATAAACTTTGGGAAAGCAAAAGCGTTCATCTCCCAACCAGCAGACCAGCAAACATTCGTCTCTCAGCACCATGAGCAGTTGAGGAGCTCGGACTTTCACTCTTTGAAAATACTCCATTTACAGTAGCATTTCTTCAGTTCTTAAATTTTTTTACTGTTGGGTTTGTCATTACTTGTGCTTTTGTGATAAAGTTCTGAGGTTTTGAATTAACTCTTCCTAGGTCTACGTTTCCCATGAGCTTTTCTTGTTTTTAATGTGCTATCTCTTGACTTTAAGAAATATGATTATTTTTAGTACCTGTTTGGTGCAGAAAGTTTTGCTTGGTGCTTTTGGAGAAAAACAGGAGACTAGAACACACAATACTGCTATTATTTGTTTATGCATTCACTTATTCATTTTGTTTTTAGTGTTGTTGTTGTACTGCTGGAGATCCAGCCTCATACAGGAAGGAATCACAAAAGAAATATCTAACATTTGCGAGGCACCTGCTATGTGCGAAGCACTCCTAAGTGGTTTCCATCGAATAACTACCCCACATCCCCCCTTCATTGATAAGCACACAGTTTCTAAACTCATTTGTCAATAGCACGTGTTGTTAAACTAATTTGTCCAAGATCAGTCAGTAGGTATTTACTCCAAGATCAAAAACAGAGCCCCGGATTCCTCCTCCACACTATATTGCCTTGAGATACTCTCAGTGACATTAGATGCTCATGGCAAATGAAGCAGCTGAGGATTAGGGAGAAGAGAGCTGTTGCCTAGTGTCACACAGCTGGTTACTGAGAAAACTGGAACTCGACGGGCTCCTGACTCCTAGGCCGTTCATGTTCCCCACTCGATAATGTAGAAGAGAATTTCAATGTTTGACAGTCCCCTCTTCCCATTATGAAGTGGAAACAAAAAGATGAATGAATGAGGACTAGCACAGAACGTCACTGACGTCTGTATTTACAGAAGTCTATGATTCCATATATTTTTCCCTTTCCTTTTGGGGAAAAGCTGGAGCAAAATCGACATAAATAGCTCTCCATGTGGTTCCAATACTGGAGGACACCATGTAGAGCAATGAGAGCGTGCACTGTCAGAAACAGTATGCAAATTTAGATGTGAGGAAAACTCATTTGATTCTCCATCTGTCTCCCTGTTTAATTACTTAGCCATAAATTAGCACTTTTTACTAGCTAACGTTCTGCAAATGTGATCGATCCGCTGACTTTAATGTCAAATAAGGAAGATTTTTATCTTTTAATTATTTAGCCTTTTAATTTATATTCACATTTTGAACTATAAATTAAGCATTGAAATCTGCCCAAATATAATATTGAGAAAAATTATCTTCTATTTGTCTTCTTGTTGATGGCATTCCTTTGATTGAATCATTGATGAGGTGCTTTTTAAAAGCATGGCTTTTTTTCCCCTAAAGAGCAAGAAAAGAAAGTGTTTTCAACATTTAAAAGATGTGAATAGGAAACATATCATGAAGCCATGGCGCCTGTAGCTCTGCTGTTTCAGCTCCAGCCTGAGAGAAGGCCTCCCTCTGCCTCCCCTGTCCAGACTCTCCAAGCAACACGTGGCCAGGGCCTGTCCAACCCTCCCTTGCACATGCTCATTTTTGGTGGGAGGAGGACTTCAAATTTGTACTTTTAGAAAAATGTATTAGTGCATATTTACCATACCTACTGCTTATATTCATCATGGGGAATTTGTACTTGTTTTTTTTTCTATTACTTTTAATAAGAAATAATGTGACAATTTCAAAACACATTAGTAGTACATTCCCAATAATCGCTACAATGCATATTGTTTGTACTTGTTCTTAATATGGTTGAACACTTCTTTTCTTTTCCTCCTTCTCCACCTCTCCCTTCAAGCTTTCTTCCCATTTACGGAAGTTTTGCTTCCAATTTTATCCTTCCTCTTTTGATTTTTTCACCCATTTGACCTTCCCCTCCTCCCTTCTTTGTGCTCACTCCTTCTGAGTATCCTTCCTGCTTCCCAAAATCATCATTCCATTTATCCACTTGCTTACCCTTAGGGTTTCCTGCACAAGAGAAACAATGCTATATATAAACATGTGTGCCTTATTTCTTTCACTTAACATTATGGTCTCCAGCCACATCCATTTACCTGCAGATGTCTCAAATGTATTCTTCTTTATGGCACCATAGTACTTTGTCGTACATAAGTATCACATTTTCTTCCTCTATTCATCTGTTGATGATCAAGTATGCTATTCCTAAGATTGTGTTATTACAAATTATGCTGCTGTAAAAATGTGCCTGTGCACGCATCACTGTGGTGTGGTGCTTTCAACTCCTTCAAGAAGAGGCCTAGAAGGGGAACAGCTGGGTCAAATGGAACCTCTTGTTTTAGTCTTTTTAGAATCTCTAAACTGATTTCCACCATGGTTATACCTCTCTGCACTCCCATCAATAGTGAAGAAAGATTCGTTTTGCCCCACAGCCTTACCAGCATTTGTTATTGATTGATTTCTTAATGACAGCCATTCTTTCTGGAGTGAGGTGGAATCCCAGCAATGTTTTATTATGTATTTCTGAAATGATCAGTGATGATAAACATTTTTCATATATTTATTTGTTATACATACTTCTTCACCCAAGAACTACCTATTCATTTTAGATCCCATTTTTGGATTAGGTGTGTGATTTGGGGGTTCTGATTATTTTTGGAGCTCTCTATATATTCCACATATTAGTCCTTTGTCTGAGAAGTAGCTGTTAGAAAACTTTCCCATTCCGTGGTATCTCCTCTTTGTTGGTGGTATCTTCTGCTGTGCAAAAGCTTTTTAATTTGATGTGATCTCAATTGTTGATTTTTTTTTGTAATATCTCCTGTCCAATTGAGGTTTCATTCGAGAAGTCTTTGCCTATACCTATGTCTTCAAGAATTTTAACTATTCTATCTTTCAGCAGAGTGTTTCTGTTTCTATATTTACATCTTTGATCCATTTTGATTTTAGTTTAGTCTTGCACATACTCTTGTAGAGTTCCAAGCCTATGTGAGGGTGGGATCACCTCATTTGTATTGGATATCCAATCCCTCTCCAGGCCAAATAGGTAAATAGAAAAGACAAGAGCACTTCTGATATCCTTAGAACGCAAGGGTTAAGAATAGGCCCATGAGAGATAGAAGGTGTTTTACAAAAATACAATAAAAGAACTACATAAGTGTATATTCCTATAGGCCTACACTGATGTTCTGTTTCTCTTTATTTCTTGCCTAATAATCCCAATAATACTTAGGATGATAATATGTCCTGCTCTTGGCAATGGATCAAGAGGAATTAAACCACATCATAACAATCCTATTCCATAAAGTCTCAAATATTTCTCAGCTACAGACAGCCACCGGACACACTTCTAACAAAATATAATGAGGCATCTCCTAAGGGACTTCAGGAAAGCACCTGACTTCTTGTGACCTCTGGTATGTCCAACCACCTTTTCCTTTTATGAGTATAGATGTTATACTTGGAATGCTGTGATAATCTTGAGACCATGAGTGAACTATAAGTAAAACTGTAAGGATGCTGCCTTAAAATCCTTGAGTTCTTGAATTAATGCCAGAAGCCACTGCCTTTGGACTTATAACTGTGTGAGAAAAATAAATCCATTATATGCAATTGAATGTATTCCTAACACATATGTGAACTATAAAGCATATGTAGCTATCAAAGTACTAAAATACATCCACAAAAGTGGGAGAGTTATTTGAAAGCTAAGAGTTAGTTTAATGTTTTATTTTCAGTTGGGCTTCAAAATACCCTGCTGGTCCAATTTCAATTCCTCATTTAGGTCCTGATTCATCAGCCTACTAAGACAGTGGATCTTAAAGTGTGTTCTTCAGGCTGGAACAAATACAAGAAAGAGATGTGTTGGTATTTCAAAAGATGTGCTCAGCCAGTTCTCAGAGAAAAAAATAGACACCGAATATTCTGAATGGTTCCACCGCTCCAAACTTAACATGAACATGGTGTGGAGCAACTGCTCAGCCTCCTGTGGAGGCTCAGTCCACATCTCTGGGGTGAGATGAGGTGTCCTCCCAGTAGTCATAGAGGTCCAGGAAACAAACAAGAGTCAGACCCAAAGCTCTTTGCAGATTCAATACATTCCCTCTCAGAATTCCAATGCTATTTTTGCAAAAATAGAAAAGCCAATCTTCATATTTATATGGAATTTCAGTGGGTTTCTTTTTTTTTAAGAATTTTTTTATTTTATTTTTTTTTCTTGTTTCAGAACTTTTGTTTGTTTATTTATTTATTTTTATTGCCGGCTCAGCCTGCCCTGAGGGCAGGGTTGGCGCAGCATGTGGTGCTGGGGATCGAACTGCGGTCCCTGCAGCCGCCTAAGCTTTCCTAAGCAGGCGCTTTAGACCACTGAGCCATCCTGCCGGGCCCTGCAGTGGGTTTCTGAACAGCTAAAACAATATGGAAAATCTGAAGATAACTGTTTCCCAGTTGCTTACCCCAAAACACAAGTGACCAAAACAATATGATCCTGGGTGAGCATATAGATTAATGGAGCTGAAGTGAAAATGTAGAAATAAATTCATGTTTATGTGATTTTTTTTTTTACAAGAGGGTTATCACTATTCAATAGAAAAAAAAAAAAAAACTTCTTTAAAAGATATTGCTAGGTCAACCAGATTTCCATATACAAAGTAGTGTAGCTGAAACTTATACAAAAATTATATATTAAGTGAAATAATTCAGACATAAAAAGGCAAATATATGATT
This sequence comes from Myocastor coypus, assembly GCA_004027025.1. Lineage (NCBI taxonomy): Eukaryota > Metazoa > Chordata > Mammalia > Rodentia > Myocastoridae > Myocastor > Myocastor coypus. The sequence continues at coordinate 7,908 of PVJA010035159.1, forward strand.
TAAGTTATATGATATACCCTTAATTCTTAGAGGTACATAGTATATTATGAGGTATTGAGGCATGAGGGTAAAGAAATAAGAAGCACTGTCAGTTAAATACAAATTTTCCTTTGATATAACAGAAAAATTTTGGAACTAAACTGACAACAGTTTCTTAGCACTGTTAGCATACTTAATGCCACTTGAAAATGGTTAAAATGGAAATTTTCATATTATATATATTTTATCACAATATAAAAAGATTACACCGGGTGTGGTGGCATATGCCTGTAATTTTGCACTTGGGAGGCTGAAGCAGGGGGATTGGTGTGAGTTTGAGATCAGCCTGCACTACGAAAAGTGAGTTCAAGAACAGCCTGAGCTGCATAGTAAGACCCTATCTCAAAAAGACCAAAGAGAGAGAGAGAGAGAGAGAGAGAGAGGTTAAAAACAAGGGGCAGGGCCATAGCCCTGCTGAGGATATTAGATTTGTCTTTATCTGTGGATACTTCTTCCTCCACCTTCATCTCCATTATAACCCAAGGATTCCTGAACAACAGCTTAGAACTACATGCTCTTTGCTGAAGGATTGAGTGTTTTAAGATTATTGTGCTATAGAAGTTTTTGCTAGTCGGGCTATGGTGGCTCATGCCTGTAATCCCAGCACTTAGGAGGCTGAGGCAGGAGGATCAGTGCAAGTTCGAGACCAACCTGGGCTACAAAAAGTGAACCCAAAGCCAGCCTGGACTGCATAGCAAGACCCTGGCTCAAAAAGACAAAGAAGAAGAGGAAGAGGAAGAAGAGAGGAGGAGGAGGAGGAAGAGGAGGAAGAGGGGGAAACCGGTGTTTTTCTTATGCTCTTCCTCCAACAAACAAATTTACAAACCAGAGATTGAAAAGTACAAAGAAACACCATGCTTTGATCTCAAGCCTAGCCCTGCCCTGTATGGCTAAATAACCCCAATGTCTGCCTCCCGTGTTGCAACTATGCATGTCTTTCCATACTTGGAAGGGCCACCTCCCTTCCTGTCAGGCTTTCTAACCATGTGCTCCCCATCTGCCCGACTCAGTCCACCCAGATGCAAAGATAAATCGTGATAACTTTAAAAGTGATGTTGTAGGGCTGAGGATTTAGCTCAGCAGTAGAACACTTGCCTAGCAAGTTGGAAGCCCTAGGCTCCAGGCACACACAAAAAAAAGGTGATCTCGTCTATCAAACTTTGTATTTTTACAAGTTTTCTAACATTAACAACAGCTCAATATAGTAGCAAGAGAAGAATAGGGAAAGAAAGCAAGGCTAAGGTTCTAAGCTCTACCTATGTAGCTCTTGTGGGAGACCAAAAAAAAAAAAAAAAAAAAGCAACCAATCAATGCCATCACACATGCCGAACAGTGAAGATACATTGAGAAAATGCTGTTAGATAATTTTGTCTTCATAAGAACACCATGGGGTGTACTTACACACACCAGAGTGGTGCGGGTCAGATGCTCATGTGGCACTCAAGAGACATAATAAACATAAGACATAGGCTGCTGACATAAATAGCACAGTGCTTCACAGCAAACCTTTTAAAATGAATAAATGGCTACACTAAAACAATGATAAAAAGTGTAGCACAGCATATGTAGGCTGTTGTTCACTGGAGTGTTGCTATGTGGTGCATGACTGTAAATAAATTCCGTAAAATAGCATGGAGCATCCATGCTCAAAACTTTTCTTTACTGATGGATGTATCAGATCAAAACGGCAGGGGACCACTGCTTTCGCACTTTGAACGACAGGATTTGCTGCCTCTGCCCTTGATATCTGGGGCTTGCTACATATGGTCCTCTTTGTTGATTCTTGCTTCGTAAGGCTCTTCATTCTCTTTCTGGGTTTCTTCTCAGCAGATCCACACTGCATCTTGCTGGTCCAAGGCCAGTTCGTGTAACAATCTCACTGAGGTCTCAGTGGTAACCGTAGGCATTATAAACCATAACGGTAAGCAAGTCAAGCTTACATAACCAACAACACTGTTCTCAAAAAGCTCCTTATTTACTCCTAGGAACCTTGCTCAGTCCACCTTCTCCTTGGGACCTGACCTCCTACCAAGTTGCTGGGCACCTCCTTGCTTGTGGACAGAAATTCTTCCACCTTCTCGAAGCTTCCAACAATTTCTAGATTCCTATTGCTTGATGATGTATTATGACAGAGAGCAATCTTTGGTCGCATCTCTTCTTCCAGCTAATCATGGAAATTTTGTCTTTGACAATCAGAATTTGCCTATTGAGTTGTTTCTATGAAACAAAACAGCAAGATTTTTTCTTTCATTAAGTAGATTTTGCATTCTTTCAAAACAATGATTTCTGAAATGTGGTTTCTGAAGCTTTTGGTCTGAGAACTTCAGCTGCATATATACTTATTTAAAACTAAGATCGGGGCCCGGCGGAATGGCTCAGTGGTCTAAAGCATCTGCTTGGGAAAGCTTGGGCGGCTTCAGGGACCGCGGTTCGATCCCCCTGGCACCACATGCTGCACGAGCCCTGCCCTCTGGGTGGGCTGAGCCAGCCATAAAAATGAGTGAATAAACAAAGGTTCTGAAACAAGAAAAAAATAAATAAATAAAATTTAAAAAAAAAAAAAAACTAAGATCATTGGGCCTGGACCCAGGGCTACTGGATCCAAACTCAGGTTGGGGATAGCTTAGGAATCGGGTACATACTGACATGTGAGAACCACTGACCTTGCAGGTAGGTGATTCAACATGAACATGCCTAATTTTCTTCGTATTAGAGTTTATTTCATATTGAAAGCAGTGGACCAAATGAATCTTTTGCCTTGATTTACTCATCTGTACCACTTGTGTTTTGGTTGTTTCTAAATCACACCTTTGACCAGCATTTAAATGCAACACCCCAGGAGGAGAAATTCCACAGGTGCAGTGAACTGATGGTGCCACTGATGGTGTCTCTGCAAACGTTAGGAAAAGACCCCACACCACGATGCCCACACACATAATGGAGGGAGACACATGCCTTTTGGGTGTGGGCAGGTGTCCAGCAGGAACATTTGCCACTAAGCAGCTCTTGCCCACTTTGGAAGTAAAAAAATTCAAGAAAATAGTCATCCTAGCTCTGCTCTCAGATTTGTGCTGCCAAAAGGAAAACAGATAGGAGTTGGCAGCCATGTTTCCTAGGACCGCACAGCAACCAGCTCAAGTGTCTGCATTTATGTCACTGCAAAGAGATTGTCTCTTTAATCATAGTCAAAGAGAAATTTTCTAGCACTTGTGAGAAATGATGAGCAAGACTTTTAGGACAATTGCAGCTGATGCATGTCAGGTCTCCTGCTTAAGAAGAGAATGATGGAGCTGAGCTACAAAGACAGCAAAGACTGCTGGGAATTTAGAACCAGTGTATGGGCTGGGAATGTAGCTTAGTGACACAAGCACTTCCCTGGCCAGGGCAAGATCCTGAGCTCTATTCCATGTACAAAAAGAAAAAAAAAAAAAAGAGCAAAACCAAAGTGCCCCAGTAGAGGGTCATCAGGTAGGGATTTTTGTACTAAGAGGAGATATTAACAGTAGGGGCCATGGAACATTTTTTGGAAACTTTAATGATGCTGTCAACCTTGGAAAAAGTTTTCCCAGTTTACCATGACTTGACATTGTACAGAAATTAACAGCCATATTGGTCTAGAAACATTAAGCTTAATTGTTTTTCCCATTTGTACAGGGGCAGCACATTGTATTAAATATGTAGGGTCTTACATACATGGGGCTGACTGTAGAAACTAATGAAGTATTCTCTAAATTTTATATATATATATATATATATATATATAATTTATATATATATATATATATATATATATATATATATATATATGGAAATTAGACCAGGTTCATCAGATATCATGTGGAGGGAGATCTATCTAAACTGACTTAGTAGGATTCTGGCTATATCTGAGTTAGACAGGCCTGGCAAGAACAGCAGCCAATGCCAAAGAGTCAGAATGCCCTGACTAAAGTTTGATCAAAGAGAGTATTGTCATTGCTCAGTGATATCCTAGCCTAGCTCATCTTGTTGAGTACTAAGTGGTATCAGCTGGATACGAAACATGGCAGTGAATTCAGGGCCCCTGAGGTACATAAGGTGAGTTTTTCATGCACTAAATAGCTTCATGAGACAACCATCCAACTCTTTGCGTCCAGTTCTAATAATTTAGTTGTTATTGCTCTTGTTAGTCCGACAACTGTCGTTCTGCCCTTGTCAGTATGCTTGTCTTTACTGTTTTCAGCCTGATGTAAGCTAAGGAGCCAGAATGATAAATTTGTTTAAAATATGTCATATCAGAATGGAAGCACAAGGGTGCTGCAATTCTAGTCAGTTTTTCTGGTAGACCCTTGGCTAAATTCCCCTTTGAGAGCATCATGCTAGTGAAGTATGATGGTGCAGGCCCGTAATCCCAGAACACAAGAAAACTGAGGCAGGAAGAATGAAAGTTGAAGTCCTACTGGAAAACTTAAAGACCCTGCCTTCAAAAAATAATGAGGGGCGCCGGGCGTGGTGGCTCACGCCTGTAATCCCAGCACTTGGGAGGCTGAGGCAGGAGGATCGTTGTGAGTTCGAGACCAGCCTGGGCTACAAAAGTGAGCTCAAAGCCAGCCTGAACTGCACAGTGAGACCCTGTCTCAAAAATTTAAAAAAAAAAAATAATAATGAGGGGCAAGGGGTGGCTCAGCAGCAGAGCACCTATGGGCTCAATCCCACAGTACAGCAAAAAAAGAAAGAAGTCTTGTGCCACTTTTCCTCACTATTTGTGATTTTTCCCCCTCTTTCTGGAATAAAAGATAAATTAACATTGGTAAATGTTGTACTCAGCACTAACAGCCACACTGGCCAGGTCCAGAGATATAGATTTCATAGCATTGAAGAAATTCGGCACATGGCTGCTTGCCAAGCTCTTATGGGAAATCGGCACAAAAATGGAAAAGGGGTGGGCTCAGCAAGCCTGCCCAGTTGGGATGTGAAGCTGGGATTAGATGCTTTTGCTATAGACAATGAAAGTACCAGTACTTCTCCTTCTGAGCAGACTCAAGATGCAGGCTCCCCCCATGAGTTGGAGGGGCCCTGTTCTATTCTGATGCATGAAAATGTAAATGATCTTCCCAACAGAGCAGAAATTTCTGTGATTATACCAAAATGCTGCTATAATTTTTGAGCAGAAAATAAAGGAAACACAAAATGACTTTGAAGGAATCCAGCTCTGTAGGAACCTTGAACATTTATCTCATCGCCAGGAGCTGGCCTAACTGAAAGAGAGGACTCGTTCCTGATTTTGGTCAATAAATGCAATGCATTTCAGGATGTGTTAAAATTAATATAATTCTTCTTCATAAGCCATCAGGGTCTATAATAAGAATAAATGTGGAGGGGGCCACAAAAGAGATTTCCTGTGAATAAGGAAGGTTAATTCCAGGGCATGGATTTTATGACACTGAGTCTTCCTGTCTGGTAAACTCCCTTACTTTCTTCTAGGCTCCTGAATGGATTCCAAATAGCTGAGGTCACTGAGTAATAAGTTACTCCCTTAAAAAAAAAAAAAAAGGCAATATGAATAATTTGTAGCTACAGATTGACGGATTATTGCTTTGTTCTAACACATTTTTCTTCTCCTCTCTCTCTCTCTCTCTCTCTCTCTCTCTCTCTCTCTCTCTCTCTCTCTCTCTCTCTCTCTCTCTCTCTGTCTCTCTGCCCTGGTAAAACAGAAACCTAGAATTTCGCGAATGAGACATAACACTTCCCTCTGCCAGGACAAGGGCTTCTCTTTCTGCTGAGGGGAAACAGGCAGCCCTTTGCATGCTCTGGCTACGAGGATCCACTTCCTGCCTTCTCTGTCCTCCTCTGGAGGGGTACCAGAGGCCTCCATGGCTGCTTCCTAAATGTGGAAACACTGAAGGCTCATTTTAGCCAGTGTTTCCCAATCACTTTAGGCTACAAATCTCTAATAAAATTGTGTGCGTGTATCATCAAAATGAAATCCTGCAAAATAACACTTATCCCTTGTATTATTTTCCTAGTGCTACTGTAAGAAAACACCACAGATATGGTGGTTTAAACAACAGAAAGTTATTGTCTCAATTCTGGAGACAAAAGAAAAATCAAGATCAAAGTATGAGGGGGCTTGGCTTTTTACAGAGCTTCTCAGATCTTCACATGGGCTGTCTGTCCTCTGTGTTGACATGATCTCCCTCTCCTGTGCCTTGACATTGTCTCTCCTTTAAGACACATCCTTCTATATCCAAAGCTCTATTTCTTATAGAGACATCAGTCATACTGAACTAGAACTCACACAAACAACCTTATTTGACCCTAACTATCTCCTTTAAAAATCTTGCTTCCTCCTGCTCGCAAGTCCAGGCATTATGGCGGATCCCCCTGTGAGGCAGATCAAGATCAAGACTGGCATGGTGAAGCATCTCTCAACTTAGCTCCCAAGAGTAGAAGATTCATCACTTCAGTAGCAAGGAAGATAGTAATTTAGGAAGCATCCTTGGCACCCAAGTCGGAATTCAGATTCTTTCCTTATTAGAGACATATTACCTGAAGATTAGTCAAAGAAAAAGTGATGTATGAAAAAGAAGCAAAATAACAAGAAAAGATTGAAAAAATGAAAGCTGAAGATGGTGAAAATTATGCCATTAAAAAGCAGGCAGAGATCCTGCAAGAGCCCCGGATGATGATCCCAGATTGCCAGCGCAGATTAGGTATACTGACCTCCAGCAGACATTAGAAAGTAAAAAAGACTTGGAAGAAGCTGAAGAATATAAAGAAGCACGTGTAGTTTTGGACTCAGTGAAGTTAGAAGCCTGAATTTTTTTCTGTACAGTCCTTTTGCATTAAGTCCTGGGATCCACTCTTGTTACGGTTTATGTCTAGTTGTCCCTCCCAAAGCCTCATGCAATCGTGGGGCGTGGCTTCTATAGATTGAGTCTTGATTCATGATCCCTGGGATTGTGTTTTAGTGCTGATAGGATTTTTGGTCTGAGTAAGGCTGAGACTATGGGTGTGAGTAGGGCAGATATCCTAAGGCAGAGAGCCTGAATGTAATATAAAGAGCAACAGAGAGACAGACTGGAGCTGTTGCTGCTGCTCTGCTGCCCTGATTGATTGGCTGCCTCTGCCACCATTTTGCTGCTGTTCTGCTGCCATGAACTGGATGCTCTCTGCCCTGCTCCACTCAGCCTTGGGCCAGCTGAATATGGACTGAAACCTCCAGTAACTGTGAGCTAAATAAACCTTTCCTTCCTTCATTTGAGTGTCATATTTGTCTCAGCAATGAGAGAAAAGTAACTAAGACAACTCTATACAGTTCATTATTTTTACCACTGCTGACTATTTGAGTAGTATGAGAATGGGATTCTTTTTATGCATTTTACAAATATTTTTCTTTGCATAATTTAATGTGTCAAATAAATGAGTTAATCTAATAAAATTGTTTATTTAATTCTTTACAAAAAAAAAAAAAAACTTGCTTCCAAATAAGATCACATTCAGAGCTACTGGGAGTGACTCCAACATATGAACTTGGAGGATGAGGAGTAATTCAACCTGTAAGTCCATTCATGTACACATCCAATGATTCTTGTATTGTCTCATTTATTGCATTTATTTGATTTCTATTTTTATTAACATATATGCAGTACAAAGTTAGTACACTCATCATGAGGAATTGATACATATATAAAACACATTCTCGTTCTTTTTACAACCCATTTGCTTCCCCTCACTCCCTACATCTTCTGGTCCCTTTGCCATTTCCAAAAGACTTATCTCTCCCTTTCTTATTATAATTTATTCATATATATATATATATATATATTACAGAATATATGTTCTGTAAGATATATACATATATATATGTATGTACATATATATACATACATATATATATATATATATATATATATAGAGAGAGAGAGAGAGAGAGAGAGAGAAGGAGGTTAATTTGATTTCACAACCCAGAAGATGAGCTATGACCTGTGTTCATCGGCTTTCTTTCACTGTGATGGTCAACTTAAAGGGAGGAAAATTTAAAGTGTTTCACAGTTTCAGTGGTTACAGTAGCACTCCTTAGCCCTACTGCTTTTAGCCTGAAAAAGCACAGTGCATCACGCAGGAGCATATGGTACAGGAAGCCTATTCAGCTACTGCCATCCAGGCAGCTGAGATGGACAGAAAGGAGCTGGGGTCCCAACATCCCCTTCTAAGATACACACCCCTCAATGACCTAATTTCCTCCCACTGGATCCTGTCACTGAAGGTTCCACTCACCATCATGTCCTCCTGGAGATCAAGCCATGGGCTTCTGAAAGGCATTTATGGTTCAAACTACAACACAGCCTAACTTAAAAAACACCATTGGGAACTTTGGCTTTATTCTTTGACCTGGATATATCAAATATAACCCTGAGAAGGGGTCAGAAAGCAGCTCTCTGATCTTAATCTTGGTCCTTTCTTGCCCTCAGCAAAACTAGGAGAGGCCTGAGGAAGAAAAGTTGGTAAGACACCCCTAGATAGCAGTCCCACCTCTGTCCCTTGCTACATGCTCCCACTCTGTGCAAAGGCCGTTGATGCAGCTGTGTCCCAGGGAAGCCCCTAGCTGACAGCTGGGCTCAGAGGGCACTTGGCTTCCTTCCTTCCTGACTTCCTGAGTCCAAATCTGTGAACTAAATGGTCCTCGAGCCATATCCTGTGATCTCTTCAGAAGCTGACAGATTCTCATCAGATCCAGGCAGTATGTCCTCAGAGGAAATCTGATTTCCCATTCACATAAATTCCATCACAAATCAAAAACTTTGCTCTTTACAAGTTTGCTTCACACCCAGCCCTTCTCCCCATGCCTTGGAGAACAGTTTCATGTTATATAAAGTCATCCCTATAATTAGTGTTTCTAATTTGAATTATTTTTTAAAGGATCATTAGCATCCTTTATTTCAGTTTAATTCCTAGTGAATTAATTCTAAGAAAATTTCTTTTATGCATAGATAGACTCTTTCTTTTGAAATAAAAAGCCTTTAAAGGATTTTTGAGAAATCACGCTGGTTATTAGGTATGAATTTAAATTCTTACCACCTACATTTCAATATTCAGTGAAGTGCCTTGAGTTACCTGCATCAAATTATCTGCTCTCTCAAAAAGAAAAGTGCTGTATACAAACCTGAGGATGCTGCTATATCGCCTGGGAAAAATGATGTAGAACTGGAAAGTGTAGTTCTGAGGGTTGTAAACCTCTGGGTTAAATCAGAAAAGAAAATTGAAAGACAAGAGCCCAGGAAAAAAGTATACAAAACAGCCCAAAAAGAAGCTCTGCTTTGAATGAGAAAGAAACATGGGCCTCCAGTTGCCGTGAGCATCTGGGACCGTAGATGCATTCTTCAGAACCCGCGATGGGATATTTTTATTTTCTGAATAAGAAAGTAAGGTGAGAGGAACACTGGAGGAAGAGAAAGGACAGCTGGCTGAGATGGGGATTTCTCCCCCACTTTTCAGCTAGATGGACTTGGATCCTCTACATCTTCCTTTCTTCATCTTCTAACTGCTATGACTGCTTGCCTGTGTGCATTACTCCTTTCCTTCCATTTTTGATCTACCTTATGCCTCACCCCAATCTATCAACTCAGAGCCCACGTCCAAAGTTCCTTTAACCTTTTCACATAGTAGTGGTTTTAGGGATATCTTCACACAACCTTTGCTAGTCCCTCCTCTTCACCTCTACCCTATGATGTGTGTCCTTAAGTATTCGATGTTTTGTACTTTCCACATTGCTGCACTCTGTCTTATGAGATTTCATAATCTACCATGATGCACTTTATATATTGATCAGTCTTGCTTCGTAACAAGCAATGTCAAAGTCTCAGCATCTTCCAATAGCAAATCTTTATTTCTTATTCTTACAGGATAGTTACAGGTCAACTGAGGCTTTGCTCCACTGTTTGTTTTAAAAGTTATTTACTGGGTAAAAAATGTTATTTGTAGCTTTTATAAAAGTTAATTAATTTTATAAAAATTACAATCACATGTCATAGACCTTTTTGGCTTGTATCAGATAATTATTCAGAATTATATCCATTTGTTGCATGTATCAACTCAATAGTCTCTTCTTTTTATTGAGCATTAATATTCCTGCAAGACTGTGCCCATGATCTATTTATCCATTCATCTGTTCATAGCCATCTCCATTGGTTCCAGTTTAGGGCTATTACAAATACAAGTGATACGATATTCACGTTTGAATCTTTCTATGAACATATGCTTTCTTTTCTTTTGGGTAAATGCGTAAGTGTAGAATAGCAGGAAGGAAATAAGAAATAAAATTATTTGATGCAATATGCATATGTACTATCCCCAAGATGAATGTATTATGTACATAAATGGAGAAGAAGTTTTAAAATTATATCTTCCAAAAGCATGTCCAAATCCTAAGCTCTGATACCTGTGATTGTCACTTTATTTGGAAATAAGGTCTTTGTAAATATAATCAAACTATGATAAGGCCATAGGGCAATGAATCAATCCTAAGTCAATGATCATTGTCAAAAAAAAAAATTAGACACAGAATCAGGATATATATTTTTTTAATTTTATTTTATTTTATTTTTTTGTGAGAGAGGATCTCCCTATGCAGAGACCCACTGGCTGGCCTTGAGCTCACTTCTATATACCAGGCTAGTCTCAGACTCACACTGATCCTCCTGCCTCAGCTTCCCAAGCACTGGGATTACAGGTATGTACTATTACTCCTGGCTCAAAATATATATATTTTTTAATTGGAAAAAAATGTATCAAAGCACCTACAAGCAAGTGAGGGACTGGGGTCTCAATCCCTGGACCTGCCCTGCCGGCCGTGCCCCCAGGGCATGCTGAGAAGGCAGTTGAGATTGGGTGTGGTAGCGCACACATGTAATCCCAGCTTTTAAGAGGCTGTAAACAGGAGAATCACTAAGTCCAATCTAGTGGTGAGACCCTGAACATCCTGTAGACACTTTTTTAAAAAATATATGTTAGGTGCTTACTTTCTGATTTTTTTTTTTTTATTAATGGCTGCCACAGCCTGCCCTGGTAGTGGAGCTAGTGGGTGTAGCATGTGGTGCCAGGGATTGAACCATGGTCCCTGTGGTTGCCTAAGTTTGCCTAAGCAGGCAGTTTAGACTGCTATGTCATCTCAACAGCCCCTACTTTTTGATTATTGAATTTGAAGCATTCCTAACATGTTCCACATGTCTTTATCCCATATGTGACTTTAAAACATTATTTCTCTGCCTGTGGCTTCCTTTTATCATTTTATAGGGACTTACGAGAAGTGAAAGGTCTTAATTTTCATTAAGTCCCATTTATCATTTTTTCCTTTAAAAGTCATGCTTTTAGAATCATATCTAACAATTTTTTAACTCTTTTATTTATTTGTTTGGTACAGGTCTCACTATGTAGCGAGGACTTTCAGTGATCCCCTGTCTTGGCCTGCCCGGTGCTGGGATTATAGGTGTGTGCCCAGTTTCAGTGGCTGGCTCAGCACAGGGCAAGCACAGCATGCCAGTACTAGTGATCAAGTTAGGGACCTTGAGCTTCCCAGGAAGGTCCCGAACCATCTCCCTAGCCCCATATTTAACAATTTTTGCTGAACTCCAGGACATAAAAATTCTCACTTTATATTTTATTCTAAAAGTTTTATAATTTCACATTTAATATTGAGGTCTATGATCCATCGAGCTATTTTTGTACATGATATAAAATATTGATTGAAGTTAATGCTTTTCCTGTAGGTGTACAATTATTCCAGCACTATCTATTAAGAAAACCGTGCTTTCTCCCCTAAATTGCTTTGTTCTGTCAAAACTCCACTGTTGTCTATTTCTGGGCTTTCCATTCTACCCTATTGATGTATTTGTCTAACATTGTACCAGTATTATACTGTGTCTTAGGTACTATAGCGCTATAATAAGTTTAAAATCAGTTGTGACAGGATCTCCAACTTTCTTATTGTTGTTCTTCGTATCTCTGTATGAATTTTAGAAACTTTCTCATTCTCTATCCCAGATGAAGCCTACCACAATGTCAACAGGGATGAGCTATGATTGGTTTAGTACCTACTATTCCCAGGTGTTCACATGACTGCCCTTTGTGTAGCTGAGGGGAGCAGAATAGTCACATTTTGATTAGTGAGAGAGAGGGATGATCTGTGAGGGCATGTGAAAATTTTTTGATCTCCCAGACAGAAGTCAGAAACAGTAATGAAAGGTCCTTCCTTATCTGGCCACCTCCCTGAGCCCACACACTGAACATAGTCTTGATTCCTGGAGTCCTGGCAACTGTCTTGCGATCATAAAGCAATAAACACAAAGGCAAAAGGTCAACAAATGGGGGATGGCAGAAAAGAAACCAAGAATTTCCTATTGGGCCTGAGCAGATAAACTAATGGTAGCAAGGACTCCCCACTACCGCACCTTCACATGTGGAAAAACCAAACTTCACAGATTTTCATTTCCTCTAGCTGACCACATGCTCACTGCTATAATAAGCATGGGGAGGAGCAGACAGGAATAGAAGTGAGCCTATTTGGAATGGAGAGGGAAGCTAAGAAACAAGGCTTTGTTCTCTAACTGTTTTATGTGTTGTAAGTCTTAATGATAGAGGCATTTTCCTTTCTTCCTTCCACTTATATTCTCCTATCTGCCCTTTCCTGTAGCTCACATGAAGCCCACAAGCTCAGGGGCTATTCATTGTGCATCAAGGAACTCACCCTTCATTGATTCTCCTTGTGCTTCTATTAAACTATCAAGAATATTCAAGAAAAAAAAAAAAAGAATATTCAAGGGCACAGACAGACCTAAACTTCTGCACTATACTCAAGAGAAAGCTAGATATTTCGCTTGTCATTTTGTTGAGTTCCTTGAAAGAAGGCCAGTCATTCAGAAATAGAGGATTCTTTGAGAACAAAAACAGATGGAAAGCAAGAAATGCCACATAGGATTCTCGTGCCGAGAGGAGGACAATAGGACAACAAGGGAGAGGGCCCAAGGGGAGATGCTTTGTCACTGGCATTTCAGAGCCCTGGCAATTGTCCTCAGTGGAAGCTCTGTGAGTCCCCACATGGGCACACTCTTTGTCCCTAAATCTCAGCAGAGATCTTCTATGGATGCGAGCATATTTCTGAAGTATTTATACTCACTTTGACAGTGACAGATATCAGGAGAGACCTTGCAGGCAGCTATCACCTGCCTGATTTCACCTGAACAGGAATCCAGCTTAAGTATCCTCTCCAGTATGGGAATGGTACTCAGATAATGTAGACCTCAGAGTATCTCCAGACCCAGGGTAGAATCCGCTTTTCCCCTGCTATGATCTGCTATGACCTGGTCTGAGTGTCTTCAAAATCCATGCACAGGAAGGTTGGTCCCCAGCAGAACTGCAATGGAGTGTTTCCTTGTTGGGGTTTGCTTGCTTGCTTGCTAGCTTGCTTGCCTTTTGGTACCAGCGATCAAACTCAGGAGCTTATGCTTTCCTGGCAGGCACTTATGCTGTTAAGCTGTATCCCCAGTCCTATAATGAGGTGTTGCAGAGATTGTGGGCCACTACCCCTAGAAGAGATAATGTAATTCTTTCAGGGCCAGCTCAGATCCATAAGAGTGGATTATTGTTCCTGCCTTCTAACTGAGGGGTCAAAATATTTTCACACGCCCTCACAGACTGTCCCTCTGTCTCGCTGACCAAGACCTGTCTATACCACCCCCTCAGCCACACAGTGAACATCGATGTGAGCACCTGGTAAGTGGTGTTAGCAGAGCTGTGATAGGCTTTAAACCAACCACAGCTGACCCCTGGAAGCTGGACATATTGCTGTCCATACACCAAGTTGTTCAAAGCATCAACTGTTAGCAAGAAAGCATGCACAGAAATGGCAGGTCTGCCCCACCGCTGGGAGCTGAGCCTGCGCACCCGCCGCGGATAAGCCCCTGCGCCCCTCTGCCCCGCCTCTGCGTTCCCGCGACTAACTTCCTGTTCCAGCCCAGCCCAAACCCCACCGCTGGGAGCTGAGCCTGCGCACCCGCCGCGGGTAAGCCCCTGCGCCCCTCTGCCCCGCCTCTGCGTTCCTGCGACTAACTT
>PVJA010035160.1:0-22016 GCA_004027025.1 Myocastor coypus
GGGAAAAGAAGGGAGGAGAGGAGAGGAGAGGAGGAAAACAGAGGGGAGGGGAGGGGAAGGGAGAGGACAGTCACCCCATGATTCCCGGTACATCACAGGGCTCCATAAAAGTTGACTATTATTATTTTTTTAATGTTTTACTTATTTACTTACTTGGTACAGGGTCTTGCTACACACTTCCAACTCATAGTGATCCTCCTGTCTCAGCCTCCTCAGGGCTGGAATTACAGGCATGCACCACCCCGCCCAGTTTCAGGGGCTGGCTCTCTAGCACATCATGCAGCGCTAGGGATGAAACCGAGGTCCGTGTGCTTGCCAGGCAGGCACTAAGACCGCTTAGCTTTCGCTACCAACACAACTATTATTATTTTTAAATACATCTTTTAAAATTCCTTTATTTCTCTGCTTTTTGGTATCAGGGTCTGAACTCAGGACTTGTGCTTGCCAGGCAGGAGTTTATGCCGCTGAGCTGTATCCCCAGCCTGTAAACGGATCATAATTCAACCACCCCCTACCTGCCACCCCCTACCTGCCACCCCCTACCCCACCCCCAGAACAGAATAAGAATTCTCCGCTAACAAAACAGGTCACGCGTGGGCCAACGTCCCATGCACACTGTGCATGCGCTGGCCGTGACTCCTCCCCAGTTCCCTCGGCTGCTTTGGTCAGGGTCACGTCCCTGAACCTCAGCGTCTCCTCGTCTGTAAGAGATACCTAAGCATGGCACCTGCCCCTGGGGCCTGTTGGAGAGTATAACTGTGCCTGGCACTTAGGCAGAGCACTCGAGGTGGCTCTGTGGTAGAGCGCTTGCCTAGGGCCCTGAGCTGGGTCCCCAGCGCTGCCGAAGACAATGCTGTATTTTTTGCTGTTACTTGTGATTAATATGATCCAAGTCACGGTTCATGGGCAGAAGCAGAAGCAGAAGCTGTGGCGGCACTGGGGAAAGGACTCCTGCCCTCCTGCAGCAGAAGGGCACTGACCTCTGAGACCCTCGGGCCTCATTGAGATACTGGCCCATGCAGATTTGACCTGCAGGCAAATCCCCTTTGAGCAATTGAAGAGGCGGCACTCCTAGCTGTACCTACGTTTCTATAGAAACAATTATCTAATTAGATTTTCCTTTCATCAGAGGAATCCAGAAGTAGGGATGTCACAAGTTTCCCGGCGAAGGCCCTCTGCGGCTCCCCCAAAAGCGGAAGCTCCTCAGCCCCAACCTGGCTCCAACGGTGCTGCTCCTCACAGGTGTGGGCTTGGGGTCCCCATGTTCTGCTACCTTCGCTTGCCAAACCCGCCCCTCCCTTCCCTGTGGCAGACTCAGCTCTGTCTTTTCCTCTTTGGGAGCTCCCCAGGGGAGGTCAAGTAGCAGCTCCGGGAAGCTGGGGGCGCATCGCTGCCCTTCACGGGGCCTATCTCTGAGGTGCGCTGTAAGGCTGCAGCTCGAGTTGGCCGTCACGTGATAGATGTGATAAGGCTGATATTTGGAGAGCGTTCTTCAATGTAGCCCCTGCGAAATGCCACTTGCACACCTAATGCCTGTCTGAGGAGAGATCCGAGCATTCCGTCTTCATCTTAAAGGTCACGCAGACACTCATCCGGATAACGAGGTCCAAAGGCACACGGGGCAGCCAGGGCAGTCTCACCTGCAGAGGCTCCCAGTGTGGACCTAGCCATGGCAAAGAGGGCCGTCCATGTGCAGCGCGGCTAGAGACCAGCGGCCCTCCAAGGTGACCGTGGGAAGCCAGATGCCCTGGGGCCTCTTTGTACCTTGGAATTTCCCTTCTGCAAACCCAGGAATTGAGGTGGAGATTTCTGCAGCCTGCACTGGCTGAAGAAGAGCTGTCCATTCACCAGGCCCTGAGCTAGACCCTGGAGAGACAGCAGCAGACAGGCTTTTGTCCTTGGGCAAGCACAGATCCAAGAAAAAGTGTCGAGGAAAGACCCCATTGCATCCCTCTGAGCAATCTGAGCACACAGAGAAGGCCGCCGGGGCCTATGTCGGAGGAAGCCAGGGAAGGCTCCTAAGGAGGTAGCCTGGGGGCGGAGTCCTAGCCCAGGGGGCGTGTTTTCCAGCCAGTAGGGGAGGCAAAGGGCCTTGGTGGACAGAAGTTCTTATGTTGGAAGCTGATCCTCCCAGCCTCCAGAACCATGAGCTAAGTAAACCTCTGTCTACCTTTCTTCCTATTTTTTTTTTTTTTTTTAATGGTCAGCTCAGCCTGGTGCAGCATGTGGTGCCAGGGATCAAACCGCAGACCCTTCAGTTGCCTTAGCTTTCCTAAGCAGGCACTTTAGACCCCAGCCCAGCCTCTGTTCTTTCTAAGTCACCCAGTTTCAGGTATTTTGTTATAGCAACAGAAAACTGCCTAAGGCAATAAAGACCATGCCAAAAACAGAGTCCTCACATACTGGGTGGGGGCAAGGACTAAAAAGCATAGACCAGTCCATGTTAATGAAAAAAACCAAACCAGTAGAAGGTTTGTTGCCAAGAACTGGCTTCAGATAATCTATAGGACAGGTCCATCAGGAAGGGCAGCCAGCATTCCCGGGGAACAGGGCAAGGCTGCAGCAGCAGTGTAATTCCTTCCCTATCAGGGAGCCTCACTCTCCTCTAGGGCCTTTTGACTGTGGCATCAAGGCCACCCAGGTCATCTAAGTGAATCTCCTTTATTGAAAGTCAGCTGACCATAGACTCGAGCCCCACCTCTGCAAGACCTTCCCAGGAGCACCTCGGCGAATGTCTGATTCAGGAACCGAGGGTGGTACCTGTCCCGGTTGTGTCTAAATGCTCCTGCCAAGTCTCTTGTAGCCATAGGTGGGGCTTTTTCTGAGGTGGCTAAGTCTAGAGAACAGTTGATTCATGGTGCAATGCTAAGCTCAAGGGTGCTATGATTGGAGGCTGGCGAATGCTAAATCAGTGTACAAGTTGGTTCAGCACCACCCGAGCAGCCATGTAGCCTGGGTACAATATAAGGAGCAGAAGGAGCTTTGTCTTCTGCCTCCCTTGTCATTTTGCTGACTTCTGCCCACCATGAACCATTGTCTTCTATGAAGTCGCCATGCCTTGGAGCCAGCAGATTATGGACTGAAACCTCTACAAACTGTGAGCCAAATAAACCTTAACATGTGGGCATTGGGTAATCCATCTCAGCAGTGAGAGGAAAGTAACTAAGACAGTAGCCTAGCCAAGTTGATACAGGCTCAAGGGCCTGCTCTCAAGCAGAGAATGCTTCAAATTAAAGAAAGGCCACCCTGTGCCTGGTGGGAGCAGATGCCGGCGCTAGGCTACAGAGATATCACTGGCTCCAGGCCAGTCTGTCCAGGCAGCCCAGAACTGGAGACATAGTTTGATTTGAATACCACCATGACTGCTTGCATCTCCTTGAAATCTGTAAAATGAAATATGCCTCAAAGTCACACTGAGAAAGTAAGATGTAAGAATAAGTGGGAGCATAGTGCCAAGCTTCCAGAAGGCACTTAACAAGGAGCAGTGGTTGTTTACTCAAATTCATTTGGCTATCAGTAACAGGGGCCAATGTGAGCTAAATTATGCAAGGAAACAGTTTTACTGAAGAAACCCCAGGGCAATTAAGAAGCAAAGAAATCCTATGGACTCCCCTGAAGAACTTTTTTTGACTTTTCCTCAAGCTACCATTAACCTGACTCAGCACCTGACTCAGCTACCATTAACCTGACTCAGCTTCCTGTCTCTCAGTTCCCACTCTTGAGAAAAAAAGATCTTTATTGGATGGCCTGGGTCAGATATTTTCCCGAGATCCAATCAGCTATGACCAATGAGTGGTGTCATAGAGAAAAAAAATACTAGTGAGAGATTATTGGACAGCTTGGGTGGGATGTTCATTGAGAACCAATCAGTTGTGGCCTGAGCGTGACATCATAGAGAAAAATATGGCTACTAGATCTTTGCTTATGGACAGAAAGGCTCTGCAAGGAGAGTGTCTTTTCCTGATAGAAAGTTCCCACCTCTCTTCAGGGCAAGCTTCCTCTTGCCCTCTATCTTCAGTGACCTTTGCACTCTAACCCTGACCAACCCCTCCTCACCTATTCTCTGCCTCTACCTGCCACACGCCCTCCTCTAAAACAAAGGAAAACAATCTCCTTAGATAACTATTATAAACATAAAATACAACCCATTCACCTCGGGCCCTTGGCAGTGTTGCTATCACTTTTATTGTTATTTAATTAATTATTTGAGAAGTAGTGACAATAATTTTCATTGTCTAGCTGGGCTTAGTACTTAGAAAAAAAAAGTAGTCACATATGTAACACTGTGTGATTAGGGGAAGACAAGCCTTTATGACCTCTGGAATGAAATTTCATCCCTGTTAGGAGTTGTTTGTTCTATTTTGTTATTTTGTAAACTTTTATTTATCTATTATTTATTTGGCACAGGGTCTCACCTTGCAGCTCAGGCTCATAGTGATCCTCCTCTCTCAGCCTCCCCAGCCCTGACATTGCAGGGGTGCGCCACCATGCCAAGTTTTAGTTTCCGGTGTGCCCGGGTTGCTTATAATATAAGGAAAGGAGAGAGACAGCTGCCACGGCCCTTCCCTTTGCTCTTTGCTGTTTTCCACTGCCGTGAACTGCTGCTTTCTGCCGTGTGCCACTCTGCCTCGGAACCAGCGGAGTATGTGCTGAAACGTCAACTCACGCTGAGCTAAATAAACCTTTCCTTCCTTCCTTTTGGGTGTCGGGTATTTGTCCCAGCAACAAGAGAACAGTAACTGAGCAACACCTTTTGTTTTTCCCCCTGAGACAGGGCTTCACATGCAGTTCAGCCCAGCCTTACCCTGGTGTGGTTCTTCTGCCCCGCTTTCCAGGGCTCTAGACACCAGGCATGCATCAGCGCACCCCTGCTATTAAGCCATCTGTAACAGTAAGCTCCCAGGGAACACAGCTACGCAGCTCTGTCTCGCGAAAGTCTAAATCTGAAGGGCTTCTTCTCATCTGCACCTTGAGCATCTGCCATGCTGGCTATCAAGGGCTACAGATGGCAGCCCGTCTGCCCCTCCCCCACACACACGCCCCTCATAATTCTGTAGCTAATACTTCCTAAGCTGGGCAGCGCTGTCACTGATTCCAAGGTCAGCTCTAGTTTGAGGAACAGCAGCATGATTTTTTTTGCCTGTGGCGCTGGAGCAACCCGCTCTTCCCTGGGACTGGAGGTGGTCTGGAGCCCACATTCCCTCTCAGTGGTGTATGTCACTTGTGGACTCAGAGAGCTGAACCCCCACACTGGGCCCAGCCTTGCATGATTAGGTACCTTGAATGCACTACAAGAAAATCAGTCTGAAAGAAGCCTCATAAGCACAAAGCATTTCCATCTGAATAACCTAACGTCTGTCCACCTTCAAAATGCGCTCTCTCCCTTTCCCAACTCACTAAATCAGGATAAGGAAAAAAAAAAAAAAAAAAAACCTCTGTCTATAGCAGAGCCCCAATGATTTGCAGACCCCTTGCCCTCTCCTGTGCTCCTGAAAGGCCTTTAATAGAAGGGTGCTGTGCTGACACCCCGACTTGTAACTACTGTTGCTATACAGAGGCGTGCCACGCCAACTGAGCTTACCGGGCAGGTGCTTACGCCGCTGAGCTGTATCCCCAACCCTAATCTCTAACTCTTGACACCAGCATATTTAGACTGAGAGTGAATCAGGCACCCTGTACTGAGGCTTTTCAGCTTGCTGTGGCTCAGTTCCCTTTCAGAAGCCAGGGTGGTCAAGTGGCTAGACTCACCGACTTGGGGATCTGCTTCTCCAAGTTCAAGTCCTATTTGGGCTGCTTTTTACCTATATGACCTTGTGTAGGCATCACATCTGGTGCATGCTGTGGAATGCTCTAAGGACTTCGCCTATGTGGACTCTGATCCTTAGATTGATAGCACTGGGCAGGAAGTAGTATTGTCTTATCTTACAGGTGGAAAAGCATACATACTGACATTGAAGAACTTGCCCAAAGTTAAGAGCCAGCTGATGATGAGGTCGGTGTTTGAACCAGGGCTCTTCCTTCAGAGTTCTGCTCCCAGCAAGTGTCCTGGGCTTGATCTCCTCATGAGAAAAAAGGCAGAGCACTGCTCCTGCTTCTGGGGTAGTGGGAGGGAGCAAGGATTTGATCCAACACATGCAGAGGGCTTAAGGCCTTGCCAGGAATACAGCACGAGCTCAGTCACTACTGCAATCTGCAGCTGCTCCGTAGGGCTTGGGCCTGGTACAGCTCCGGGGGCATCACTGATACAAAACGCAAGGTGTCACTCCGTGTCCTTGCGGACTGTCCTCCTGAAGCTGGACCACAAAGCAGCATGCATCCCTCCCTCAGCTCAGAGCAGGTAGCGGCTGGGGGGAGGGGAAACTGTCAGGAAGCTGCTATAGCCAGCAGGGAGGAGTGTGAGGCCTGAATGGGCCACGGCTGAGGACAGAAAACCAGAGGAATCAATGAGGGAGAGCTTCGTGAGGAGCCATTCAACACTGTGGAGAACCAGCTGAGTCAGGGTCTGTCCTAGCTATCTAGTCCTATAAGACAGGTAGGCTCTGCCCTATGTTTACACTGACAGTGAATTAGACCCTGCTGTGAACCCCTCAGCAGTGAGAGCCAAGCCTCCAACTGTGTAACTATGGGGACCTAGTATAAAAGGAAGCTACAAGACCGCTTATTTAAAAATTATTAAGAGTTTCCGCAGCATATGGTGGCATACACCGTCAATCCCAGCAATTAGAATGCTGAGGCAGGAGGACCACTGGGAGTTCCAGGCCAGCCTGGGCTACATAGTGAGACTCTCCAAGAATAAAACAGCATTATTAAGAAAACCAAGACAACAACATCAGTGCATAAACCAAGCATGGGGTGCCTCTGGGCACTGGGCCCTATCCATGTACCTCGTGGGTCCCATGCCCAGGTAGCCCAGGCCCCAACCCTGAGCCTGTGACCTGGAGATGAGGGGGTGATAACTCTGCAGCTCTGGGTCGCTCCAGCCTGGCCACTTCCTCCACTTACCCCTCCTGGGACACCACCCGGGGACTGATCTATGTCAGGTGAGAAAAGGCAGACTCTGGTAGGAGTGGGGTAGAGGAGATAAATTCCTAACACAGATGAACTGTGATTAACCGGGGTGCTAAGGGGCGCTGCGGGGATCCTGAGGTGGGCATGCTGAGTTCATAGGGAGACCACTCACAGAACCTTCAAGAACAGTCTCCGTCCAAGAAGACTGATGCGGTACCGACGTCTCTCAGGTTTCCTTTCCCCCACATCAGGTCTGTTACGTGATGAGCCTGAGCCGCAGGCCCCTGTCTGCATGAATAACAGACGCGTGAGACCAGGTAGACCCTGAGCGTGCTGAACGCCAAAGGACCTATCAGAGCATGAGGACCAGGGGCCCTGAGGCTGCTCCTGCACACCCACCACGTCAGAGGGGGCTTTCCTCAGCAAGAGCGTCACCTTTAGGCTACTTGGGCTCCTCCCTGGGGAGGAGAGTCACCTAAGAAGGGTGCTGGTGTCATCTGTGATGCTTCCCTCAGAGTCCCTGGGCTAAGATTCCCCCCGAGAATTGCCCACAAATACAGTCACCTCACCTGGCAGAGTCACCTTGGACATCCAGTGAGGCTCTCGCAGGAGCACACAACTGCCCTCTCTGGCTCTGTCCTAGCGGAGTCCTGAAGGACACTGGACAAGTTAGTTTTGAAAGGGACATAGCATATCTGAGGGGGTAGCTCAGTGGGTAGAGTGCTTGCCTAGTCTCCAGAATCCATCCCTGGCACTACAGGAAAAATCTTAAAAAGATTCACAATGGGAATGGGAGTCCTACATGTCAAGAGCATTCATTCATTCATTCATTTGCTCTTTCATTCATTAGTTCATTTGCTCATTCATTCATTTGTCCACTCATTCATTCATTCATTCATTCATCCAGTCCTCACTGAACACTCCCAGTGTATATGACTAGCAAGGCTGCAGCCTGGGACACTGGAGGATGCCAACAACCTGGTGGGTGGGACAGTGGGGACACCTTTCTAAAGCAAACCTTGACTTTGGTGTAGAGCCAGGGCCAGCCCAGAAGCAGGTCTGATTCGATCTCTTCTTAGAAAGATGGAGTTCAGCAGACCAAATGCACCCCAAATGCAGCAGCTGCCTCACAGCCCGCTGCCTCCACAGCCTCTCGGCAGGCACATCAGCCCCGAGCCTCGCTCCTTCATTGCTGTCCGATCCCCTGGCCACTGGGGTGCGCGCCACCTCCTTCCCTACGGCCCATAGGCTCCACCCTTCTGCAGGCTCCATAGAGCACGACTTCAGGCCCTCTTGCTGCTCAGGGATGTCAGGCCCTGTGCACACGCTGCTCCGGCACTGGGTCATGCCAGGTCTTCACCGCCACCTCTCAGAAGGCCCTCCTCTTGGATGCAGAGCGTGGTCCCCTCTGGCTTGTCACCACCACGTCTCACTGTTCCTTGGACTTCCTGACCGAAAGTGAGAATAAAGACGCTTTCCTCATGTGCTCTTAAATATTGCAGGGTAACCCGCATTCCCTAGTCTGTCACATTTATTTTTCAGGCAGTCTCATTATGTAGTTTTCAAAACAGCCTCAACTGGCCTTGATCTGGAAGCTACCCTCCTGCCTCAGCCTCCTGGGTGCCGGGATTTCGGGCATGCACCTCCACACCTGGCATCCACCACTTTAAAGTGTGTAGTCACCATCTAATCACAGAGCACACACAGCACTCTCAAAAGTAGAGGAAAGCTGGGCATAGTGGTGCAGCTCCAAATCTTCACTGGTGGGAGGCTGAAGCAGGAAGAGCATAATGAATTTAATAAGATGGCGATGCTGATGGTGGTAGTGGTGGTGGTGATAGCTGAGGCTGTACTGAGGTACTCCATGGGTTCAATCCTTGGTACCTCAAAAAAAAAAAAAAAAAAAAAAAGTGAAAGGACTTCTTCACTGATATATATGGCCACTCTTTGGTGTGAGGGTTACTGGAGTGACTGTACAGGGTTTCCGCCTCCCTCCAGCAGGGTTTGCCATCACCAGTCGGAAAGGAACCCAGTTTCAGGAAGACAGCGCAGCGCCTCTGTGCCTCTTCCTTCCACTGCCATCCACCCGGGCTCACTCTGCCCTCCCTGACTCAGCAGACTCCAGGCCTCTGGAGCTCCATAAGTAAGTACGTGTGGACAGCTTTTTCCTGGCTCCGTTTATTAAGATTCCATTACTGGTGGTGAGGAACCAGCACTCACTGGGGTGGGGGGCACCCTCCCTGCCCACCGCGGGGGTCCATGGAGGGCAGGGGCCTGCATACTTGCGCGCTGCACACTGCTCTTCCAAATGCCCGGTGGGCTTGTTCTGGGCCCCTCCCAGCTGAACCGTCCTCTCCTTGTGCTTGGTAGATCCTGCCTGGTTTCCACACGCCAAGTCCGCAGCACGATAGGGAAATGTCACACTGAGCACTGGACAGCCCCGGTGTCACTGTGCCCTCCTTCACCTTGCCCTCCAATCTTTCCTAACACCGCAGTGACGAAGCCCAGGAGGCCCCTGGGGACACGCGGGGCCAGCTCCATCCCCAGCAGACCACAAGTAGGAGGTCCCACAGAGCAGCGCAAGCTCCAGAACATCCGGGCCTAATCCCTGCTGTCACCGTCACGGTGCATGGCTCCCGGGCCAGGAGTAATGAGTGGCCAGCTTTAATCTCTGAGCACACGCGGTCTGGTGTTTGCCACGCATGTGATCACCGTGGCAGCAGCCTCGGGATTACTGCTCCAGCTTTGTGATCTTCTGGCCCCAAGGTGGGATTCGCTGCTCCAGAGTGGCAGCTGCATTAGCTGGGTGACCTCTGTCGGAGCTGCCAGGGCTTCCGTCCTGTGCACGGGGATTGCTTCAGAGGCTCGCGCTCGCTCTGGCCCCGTTTCCCATCGCCACTGCCAGGGGACTGCAGATCTCCTCCAGATCCCCCGATCCCCCAACCTGAGCTAGGATGCTCTGCTGTCGCTCTGAGGACGTGAACAAGCCGCCACTGGCAGAAAAGACAGGAGGTGGCTCATCTGCTCCCTCATTAGTCAGTGACTATAGTTTATCGAGTGAGACAAAATGTGCAGGATACCAACTGCTATAGGTTGGATCTTTTGTTCTGTTTCAGTGTTGCTTTGATTTATTTGAGAACGGGTCTTGCTGTGTAGCCCAGGCCGACCTTGAACCAGCAGCAATCTGTCTGCCTCAGTCTCCTGAGTGCTGGGATTACAAACAAGAGCTTAATCATGTGGATCTTAAATGTCTCCCCAACAGCCACGTATAGAAGTTTATTTACTAGCCTGTGGCTCTAATGGGACCATGTGGAAGCTTTAAAGGGCAAGGCCTCAGGAGGAAGTGATGTCACCAGGGAGTGTGGCCCTGAAGGGGACTGGGAGTCTGGACCTGTATTCTGTGCTTCCTGGCCACCTTGAGGTTAGATGTTTTGCTCCACCACGCACCCCCTACCCACCCATTGTGGGCTGGGCTGCCACAGGACCAGAGAAGCAGTGTCAAGGAGCCACGAACTGTCACATCTGAAGCCATGAGCCAAAGCCAGCCTTTCCTGCTTAGAAACTGGCCTCCTGGGTGTCTTCTGTCAGTGACCGGAGCTGACTCGCACACCATCCCCACTCAGAAGGCGCTCAGTCCCACAGCTGGAGCTGGGCAGACCAGCGCATGGTAACAGCGCGAGGTTGGGAGAGCCAGGTGACCATCCCCAAGTCTTTGCTTCAGCCTCGAGACTGGGGCATCCCGAAGGAGAAGACCCTGGATGGCTATCAGGAAGAACCAGAGGGCAAGGGAATGGGAGAGAGGGGGCCAGGCACAGGGAATGGCACGGGTGCACCAAGGCACTGAGCCAGAGGGGAGACGAGGTTGGAGGAGGCGTGGCTTAACATCTCTCGCGGGATGGGTGGAAGAGGTGAGACCAGAGCAGGACCTGTTAGTTTTTGGTCTTTTGTCATTTTATTGATTTTTTTGGTGGAACTGTTTTTTACAGGAGGTTTTATTCTTTTTTTTTTTTTTTTGGTGCCGAGGACCGAACCCAGGGCTTCCAGCTCGCTAGGCAAGCATTCTACCGCTGAGCCAAATCCCCAGCCCCAAAGCAGGACCTGTTAGAAGCCGACCACTATCGCCCAAGTAGAAGCAGTGAGCGGGCTTCCATGAGCAGTGGAAGTGCTTGGTGGCCTGGCTTTGTGGACAGTGGAAGGAGAGTCCTGGGAGGCACCACAGGCATCACATTGGCTTCCCAGGCCCTGAGAGGAAACACTGTCTCCCATCCAGAGTGCTTTCTTGTGCTTCCTGACTGACTTCTGCATCCCCTGACCCTGAGGAGCCTGGTAGTTAGGGGGTAAGAGTCTAGAACTAGCCTAGCTGAGTTCAAACCCCAGCTCTGCCACCTGTTAGCTGCGTGCCCTCAGATGGCTTACATGCTCTCTGCACTGGCTTCAGCAGCTGTAAAATGGGGATAAGAGGATGTGGTCACAGGGTGATGGCAGGAGTGTGTGCAGGAGTGTGTGTGTGTGTGTGTGTGTGTGTGTGCATGTGTGTATGTGTGCATGCGCGTGCATTATTCCTCTCTTATTGCTGGGACAAACACCTGACACCCAAAATGAAGGAAGGAAAGGTTTATTTAGCTCACAGTTACTGGAGCTATTTGGCTGGCCCAAGGCTGAGTAGAACAGGGCAGAGAGTAGCAGTTCATGGCAGCAGAACAGCAACAAAACGGTGACAGAGGCAACCGACCAACCAGGGCAGCAGAGAGCAACAGAGAGAGTCTGTCTCTCTGTCTCTCTTTATATTACATTCAGGCTCTCTGCCTCAGCCTATCTGTCTGAGGCCACACCCATAATCCCAGAAGTACTCAGACCCATAATCCCATTAAAACACATAATCCCAGTGGATTATCATTCAAGTCTCAAACTCTAGAAGTCCCCACCCCGTGACTGCATGAGACTTTGGGGGGACAACTAGACATAAATCATAACTCTGTGTGTGTGTGAGAGAGAGAGAGAAAGAGAGAGAGAGAGAGAAACAGAAACACAGAGAGACAGAAGGAGAGAGAGAGAAACACATAGCAAGCGCCCAATGACTACATGCTTTTGTTCCTGCTTGACCCTGTTTGCCCTCTGTGGCTTAAGACAGGGAAGAAAGATTCAGGTTTATATTCAAGCCAATGAAGAAACCTGGCAGCATAGAAGGGACCCCAAGAGCACTGTCGGAGGTGACTCCTCCTCTGGTGAGCCAGGCCCCAGGCCCCGAGCCGCCGCCTGTCTCCCTGAGCCCACTGGTCTGCAGCTCTGCCTGAGGAAATTAACACCGAGATTGGTTTTCTCAGTGTAATCAAAATGGTACAAAGGACTTGACCTTCTGGTGCTCAGTGGTTATAGAAGCGGTCTTTGCAGCAGTCTCACCTGTCCACCCTGCTGTCCTCCTGAGCCCTGGGGACACAACCTGACTGGGAGGTAGCTTTATGGGCTACTCAGGAATGTGCCCCAATGCACCCTGGTACTGGGGATTGAACCCAGGGCCTACACACACATAGCTACATCCCTGGCTTCCCTTTCTCTGTTTTGTTGCGAGCCTGAAGATAATGCTTACTGTCCTGGCACTCAGGAAGGCAGAGGCAGGGGGATCATGAGTTTGTGCCAGCTAGGGTGGCCAGCTGGGACCTTGTCTCAGAGTGAAAACAAAACAAGAGCCAGGATGTAGCTCAGTGCAGAGGCTCACAAGTCCCTCTACAGTGCCCGCCAAACATCTGTGCTGCATTACATAATTATTATGAGCTGAGCAATTCTTGTTGTCTGGGGATGTCACAGCCACCTTCACCCATACACTCTGATGCTCACATGCCAGTAAAATCACCTAACAGTATGTGTCTCAGAATACCTCCCTGTCAGGAACACACAGCCCCAGTAGTTAGGAGTCCTCAGGGAAAGCCCACCCCAAGCCTCAGTTTCCTTATCTGCAAAATGGTCCTCCTGCTACTTTATGTGTGAGCTGCATAGAATCAGTAAAGCAATTCTCTAGCAGCATTTAGTTCAGTCCCTAAATCAACACTCAAAGGTTGCTATGGCATTATTTATTTGTGCAACATTAATACAGTGCCCCAGTTGTTCCAAGGGATCTCTCTAGAATCTCGACAGCCCCTACTTTACTTTATCGGGAAAGATGAACTATTGTTATTCCCCCCACTTCATACATGAGGAACCCCTGGCACAGGCAGGCTAAGAAACTGTCCCAGTCACACGCTCAGGAATACTGGAGATAGGGTGCCACCGCACACATGTGGCCTCTGCCTATGCGATCTTTCTGCCTCTTGTGCAGTTCCGGGCCACTGGGGCCATCGCTGGCCCTGGAGCAAGGCAGTAAAGCAGGAGCGGAGAGGCTGGGGAGGGTGGCCTGCCCACCTTGTCACCTTCCTTAGGGGACAGCACTCAACCCCACAAAGTCCTCTGATTACAAAGCAGAAACTAATTAGAACGTGTGGTATCTGGACGTGTTGTTACAGCAGGAAAACCTACCCTACCCTGCCTGATACACCCTGTCGATATCTCTCTGTACAATGTGTACTTGGGAGAGACAAGCAATGAATACTTGCTGAGCCGAGCTGAGCTACTCACCACCCACCAGAGTGCTCCAGGGCTGCAGGATCAGCAATGCCCCCACAGAATCTTTCCAGAACACCCGTGGAGCCGCCTGTCCACTTCCCTGTTACCCAGTATCTGAAGCCCTCAACAACTATGGTCAATCATTCACAAAGGAGCAACATGGGGAGTCTCTTTAGAATACTGACATGGTCTGGCAGTGAGTTAATGGAAAAGTACCTCCAGGTCCAGGGTAACTTCCACGGAATTTTTAGGGGACTCAGTCCAATTGCTAAAATGTTCAGAACAGGGCCAGAGCTAGTTCAGCAAGCAGAGGCTGTTACTGCATCTTAAATCACATCACTAATTTAATCAGCTCAAGTTGATGAAAAGAAAACAAAATTCCGCACTGGTGATGGGAAGGCTCGGGATATAATAAATAAATGGATTTGACTTTATCTGGAAACGCCTTAAGGATATTTGTTTGAGAAGTAATAGGCTTTAACTACATTTTAACATCTAACTAAATTTTAAAAACCTAATGTCCAATTTTGTTTCTTTTCTGGAATCTTACACAATATCTTACAGGAAGCCTTAGACAGAGTCCAATCAGAATGCCTTTCCACATTGTAAAGCGGCTAGTGAGACAGTGTTAGATAGCATGTGGAAAACGTAGGCATCTGACGTGTTTCTTCCACAGAATTATGCACAGGGCATCGGCACATTTGTATACAGAGAAGTCCAAGGGTCGTGACAACTAAAGCTGGGCGTATAAAGATGTGGGTGTGTTGTCAGCAGGGTGACTGGTCCAAGATGAGCCTCTTGAGGATACAGCAACAAACTGGGGTGACCCAAAATCCCTACTCCAAAGTGGCCCAAGACTGACCAGGGATATTGATCTCAAGGTGGTTATGATCACAATGCCAAGGCCTACAATTGCCCCGCAGCCCCCTCCTGGGTGGCATCCAGGAGGACAGACAGGGCAGCATGAACTGGACCACGGATGTCCACAGCAGCCTGGTTCACGACAGCCAGAGGTGGAAATGAATCAGACGTCCACGTGCAACTCCAGCGTGGTCACGGGCAGGCCACATCCGTGCCATGAGATACAGTCCAGCCCCAAGGAAGGATCAAGTATTTTCATGGAAAGTGCCCAGAGTGGGCAAATCCATAGATGGAAGGGTGGTGTTGGCGCAGGCTACAGAGGGAAGGGGGTGGAGCTACTACTGGGTTTTTGTGGCTTGGAGGTGAGGAGAATCTTCTAGAACTAGGTAGTTGCGTTGGCCTCATAGCTTTATGAAGGTACTGAAAAACCACTGAATTAGGCAGCTTTGAAGGCCAAGGGTTAGGGTGTGTAGTGGAGAGTGAAGTGGCGGTCAACTTGCTACACCCAGCTGAATCAAACTAGCGTGGTGCTGAGTGTGGGGGACAACGTAAGAGGCAGAGCGGGAGAAGCCGGTGGGAGGGACGCTGTTTGGGGAAGCTGTTTGAGCTGTTGGAAGTTGTTGGTCCAGCTAGGGAACCTTGTCAGGCTGGCTTCCCCTTTGAATTTGGCTGTTCTCATCACCGGAGGAGCTCAGGGCCTTCACTGTCCCTAAGTGAAGGCTACAGTTCATTTTGGAAGAGCTCCGGTGCTCATATTGAGGTTGGCTTCCTGGCTCCAGAGGGGAAGATGGTACACTTCTCGGCCTCATGGAGAAGCCGGTCATGTGGGCTTTCCTGATGGGAACTCAGCTTTCCTCGCTGCAGGAGCTCGGGAGCTCACCGTTGCTGAGGATGGCTGGGGTACCTTTGGGGGAGCTCTCTGGGTCTTTTCTTGAGCGTTGCTTTCTGGCTCCCTCAGCCTGCTAGCACAGATCCTTCATTCCACTGCCACAGGCTTTCCAGCTTCCACCGCCAACCCTTGGGCCTTTCCAGCACAGATCCATGAAGCAGGCCTGCGGGAGACTTTGTCGTGGGCTCTGGGCCTCCAGCTGGACTTGTGGGAGGCACTGTAGTGGGCCCCAGGTTTTCATGCAGGAGATTAGGATCCAGGCCCTCAGCCGAATGCTTCGGTCTTTAGTGTGTGGACAGATTTCCTGCACCCCTTGTATATGATTCTTTGGATGATTCATTATAAACTAAGATCATGCAATGTGTCCTGTATCATATTGTTTCTCTTGTGAAAATCCCCATGACAGGATCTATGAGTTTTATGTTTTGTAAGATGAGGAAGCAAAGCAAGGTGCAGGTGACGGTGTCAGAAGATGGATCCCTCAGTCCATCCTGGCCAGGGGAGCTGCGGCTGAATCCACAACTTCTTGGCAGCTGCTAGCCCATGCCAAGCAGAGGCAGCGTGCCACATCCCGGTGGCCGCTCCACAGGCCTCCGAAGGGGACCTTCAGGAGAAAGGTGTGCAATTGTGACTAACATTACCTGGAAGGACAGGGAGCGCAGGTGTGACCCACTGCGAGGCAGAGTCAGCAGCTGGAGCCTAGTGCTGCCCCTCAGCCCTGGCTGTTCTGGGCTCTCCTAGGACTAAGAAGGATGCATGGTGACTCCACATGAGCCATTATCAACCTCCGTTGCCCAGTGCACAAGGGGCTTGATGGCCACTTAGGTCCTGGGCCTCCTCAGATGCCTCTCAGAGCGCTGGAGAATTTCCCAGTGTGGGACTTCTGAGTTTCCTTGAACCCCTCCTGCCCCATCTCTTTTGTGGTCTCCGGGCCCTGCTGAGTTGACCCCGCCCTCCGGCCCATCCTATCTCTCTGTACCAGCCTGCATTTTAGAACAATCTCTTTTGGGAACCTTTTCTGGACCCTTTCCACACAGCAGTTCTCAACCTGGGGTACATTTTCCCACCCCCTGGGGATACCTTGGTTGATAACTGGAGACATGTTTGGGGGTCACAGCCAGTGGGCAAGTGCCACTGGTATATCTGGTGACTGGGACCAGGGACCTGCAGACACACACACACACACCCCGTCCCTCGCCATGACTACCCTGCCACAGAGACTCTGTGGTCCTAGAGGGCTACAGAGCCTGAGCTGAGACTCAGGCACCCAGAAACAGGCTCAGGGGGTGGCTTCCTTGGACCCTAGCTCATGTGCACAGCTCAAGTGTGCTGACCATGTGCTGAGGACTTCCTAGGACGCTGGTGCCTCAGCCAGCTGGCTTCTTGGTAGGGTTCAATGTGGTCATTAGCAGGACCAGAGCCCTGGCGCTTAGGGAGTACTCAGTGCCACAGCCCATTTTTCTCGTCCCCATTGTAGGGAAAACAGTGGTGGTCAACAAACCCTAAATGAACTGGGCATAACTGCCACACACCTAGTGTTCTGGTCCTGTCCCTAAGCAGTACAACCACTCAGAAGAGCCACTCAACACCTCCAGGCCTATTCCCTCAGTGCTAACATGGAAACCACTTTCTGACCATCTTTCTACCAGTGTGGTCACAGAGGCAAGATTCGATTAAGTACACGGATGTGACTTCCAGGAAAAAAGGAGAGATTCTCATGGTTATGCCTAATGCCATACTATATCAAGGCTGGTATTTATTGAGGATTAAGTGTAAGGCAGATCCTGTACTCTACTAAATCAGGCCCTGTATCTGTGCAATATGTAGCTGAGCATAACTTTGATGGGCCCACTTTACAGATGAGAAAACTGAGGCTCAGTAGAGGAAAGCAGGTTGCCCTGGGCCACACAGATGGGGATCAGGAAAGGGAGTCTTCACACCCTGCTGTAGCTCAGTCTTTACTGCTGCATTTTGTGTTTGTGTGATTAAGGAGAGATGCTGCCATCTGCCAGAGCCAGACTCAATTGTCCCTCCTGTCCCTAGTGCTCTGATCAGGCCTGATACTCAGAAATCTGGGTATCTGAGGTTCCTGGAGCAGGGCCAGGGGTGCTGAACCCACTGTCCTTTATCTGATCCCAGATACCCTGAGGCTGCCAGGCTTGGCTAGAAGATTCTCCAATACCACTGACTCTGCCAGGACACCATGGTCTTGGCTATCCTCAGCAAATGATGCCATGGCTCCGTCTCTGCCTCTGAGATAAGACAGAGCCCGAGCAGGTGCCATAAACCCAGCCTCCTTTAGGGAGAGTCACCCCCTGCTTTAAAATAGCCACCTGGAGCAGGATAGCCTGGGAGGTCCTTCTGCAGCCTGCCCTGTGGACCAAAACTCAAGGAGGCTTCGGGGCAGATCCTGTCCTGATGCAGCTGGGACATTTTGTCAAACTCACATGGAACCCACCTAGATAAGCCCCATGCCATCCTGTCCTGGTCCCCCCATTTCTGCAGTCTCTACCTGGTCCTGTGATCTGTCCCCATCTGGGCAGCCACCTTCTGCCCCAGTAGTGCTTGCTCTGTCTAGCCGCAGGGCTCTCAGGGGCCTGGTTTGGACCTTCCACGTTGTCTTGAGATATGGCCGGTGCCATAGCCCTCTGTCCTTGGTTCCTATAGCTCTACTGGGCAGGGGTTTGGTGGCAAGAAAGAGAGACCAGCTCTGGGGGGGAGGGGACATGGGTAGGGGACACTTGAGGGAGGGAGGTGGTAGTGCTGTCCAGAGTAAAGGAAAAGCAGATGAGCAGGGCTGAGACGAGACTGGTCAGACTCAGAACAGCCGGGAATGTGGACAACAAGGACCTGTGAGAGTCAAGCTTCGCTGCCAAGATATGTGGACTGTGGGCCTTTGCGAAATTGTCTCCGCCCAAACTCTAACACCAGTCAGCTCAGGGGTAGCACCAGTCTGAACTACATTTCCTGAGAAAGGCAGAGGTCTCCCCATAAATCCTGGGGGTCACGACCAGAATGGAAGCAGAGCAGCATTTGCCAATAGATCCCCCTCCCATCCCCCCAAGTCCCAGAGTTCTCTGCTCTTTTTCTTGGTGGAGGATACACTGGGTTTTGTGTTGCAATTTTTAAAAACAGAAACCTAGGTATCAAGATCTGCAGCACAGACTCCGGTGTAAGTAGGAGCTTGGAGCAGAGGGGAAAGCTGTGAGCTTTGGACACAGCGAAATTCAGAAACATGAGCCAGCTCTGCCGCTTCTGTGGCTGATTCTAGGCAGCCCTGTGGCCTCCTCTGTGATGCATGAGGAAAGTGGTACCTGCCTTGTGAGAAGAGTGATGGCACAAAAGTCAGGGCACAGGACATCCTGGGTGGCAGAAGACAGCCACGCCCACGTTCTTCTCTTTCATAGACATACAGAGGAAGATGGCCCAGGATCCCTGTGCCTGCGAGCTTGGCCAGAGGATCAAGTTTTTACATCCTGCTCCTCTCCTACACCCTGGGAGCTGCCCCAGGACTGAAGCTGCCCCCTCCCCAGCCCCTGTGTGGCCCACAGGAAAATAGAGAGACACGCTTTATTTACATGGGTGTGACCTGTGTGCTCCTCTGCAGGTTCAGAAGGAGCCACAGAATGCGCTGAGCTGCAAAGATTGCTGGGAAAAGGACTCCCTGGGCTGTTGGGTGCCACCTAGACCACCGGGAGCTGGTGGGGCGGGGGAACAGTTTGTTACTCCACAGCTGCATATGAGGGTGTGACACTCAGCAGTCTGGGGACAGCATTCTTTGTCATTGGCAACATGATACAATTAAGGAAAAGATGACCAGACCTTAATGCAGGCTAAAAATGCAGCTGTCATTCTTACAGGACCCCTGCGCCCTCCCCAGGAGGGTCAGGAGAATCAGCTCAGTGTTCCTAGAAGCCAGATGAGAATGCAAAGACCCAGTCCCCAACATCCTTTCTTCCCACGCCACTTCCATGACAGCTGGGACTTCTTGGGAAAATCCTCTGCCTCTCTAGGGTGGGCCACGCTTGGGCCACCTCACATCCCTTGGGCTCAGCACCCGAGATGCCAGCTCCTCTGGTCCATGCAGCCCAGAGGGGCAGAGAGGCATGATTGGCACTGTGCGGCAGGTGGCCCTGGCCACCAGCTGGTATGTCAGCCTTGCCCCACAGCATTCATTGCTGTTGACACTTAATTATATTTCTTTTTCATCAGCTGTCAGACCAGATTCCTGACAAGCTGAAGCTGAATTATGCTTGAAGCCTGCATCCCCTAAAGACACTTTCTCCTCTAGGCCTTCTCAGCCCAATGACTCCTGGAGAAAACCAGACAAAGGCCCAGTGAGCAGGAAAGAGCCTGGCACCCAAGAGAGCCCAGCCAGGTCCCATCTTCCACTTCCCTACTGTCTAAATCTAGCCTCAAGGAGTACTCGAGAGAGGTCTACTGACTCTCTCTGCTCCAAGGTAGAAGCCATCATAGCCAATGCGTCTATGACACAATAGCATGGCAACTATAGTCCCATGCAACTTTCCTGACTCACTCCCCAAATCGGTGAAGAAACCCTGCTGGCAAGCAACAGGGATATAAATGGAATGGAATGACTATGTGACTATATGAGGGAGTCCTGTTATTACCCTCATTTTGAGGA
Organism: Myocastor coypus; assembly: GCA_004027025.1. Classification (NCBI taxonomy): domain Eukaryota; kingdom Metazoa; phylum Chordata; class Mammalia; order Rodentia; family Myocastoridae; genus Myocastor; species Myocastor coypus. Next base: position 20,001 of record PVJA010035160.1, read on the forward strand.
TGAGAAAACAACTGATGCACACTAGATTACATAACCCATGCAAGAACACCAGGCTGGTGAGTGGTGGGACTGGGCTTGAGCCCAGGAAAAAAAAAAAAAAAAAAAAAAAACTAGTGTCAGGACTCCTTTGCAGCTAGAGTCCTGCATGCAAGTCAGGCTGGACCAAGCAGATGTATTCACATGAGGTTAAGTACACAAGTGGAAGCCTATTCTGGAGCCAGCATGGTTCTGCAACACATGCAGTCTCCCCAGAAGCATGTCTGGGGCTGGAATCATAACTCTAGAGCTACTGATGGATCTTTGTTGCAGCACAAACCCTGGCAGGCACAGCCTGGTTTTCATGGAAAACACTAGGGTCCCCCTGGTGTCTGATTCCTAAAAGAGAAAGAAGCCACCTCAGTGGTCCAGGACAGTAATGTGGCCTTGACAGTCATCCTTGAAAGCTGTTTCTTCAGATTTTTGCAATGATACAACCTTTTAATACCCTGTTCAAATGCCTCCTTGCTTGAATTAGCCAGAATGGAACCTATGCTCTCAACCTGCTCTGGTGTATGGCCTGGCAGTAAACTACTTTGGGATTTCTCAGAGTTAGTAATGGTGACATTTGAGACTGAATCCTCCTCTGTTGCAGTAACTATCCTGTGCATTGTAAATGACTGGTAGCATCCTGGACCTCTGCCTGATTGATGCCAAAAGCCATCACTTTCCTCTCCTGGTGATGATAATGCCTATGGATGTATAGTTTTAATGTCTCCCAGTATGCAAAATCACCCCAAGTGTAGAACCTTTGGGCTAGAAAATCCTAGGCTGGAGAGTAAATGTCACTTTATGCTTCCCCTCATCCCTGAATCTGCCTCTTTCATGGTCCTGTAAGTCCTGTAGGGACAGAGACCAGCCCTGTGTTTCGCCTTGCAGTATTCCCAGCTCTTGGACAGGGCCTGATACAAACTAGGGGTTCAGCCAGTGTTGGTTGGATGACCATATTGGAGAGTTTCACCAGGGGTTCCCAGATAGGACTGATCTAATGGGTGTCCACACTTCACAGTCACTTCCCCTACATTAGCTCAGTTGACTTACAAACAAGGACACTGAGGTGCAGAAAGGTCCAGTAACAAACTCCTGGACAATGATAGAGAGAATGTCAACTCAGGCCTGCCTAATTCTAAAGTATGGCTTCCTTGGGGACACCAGACTCCCAAGTACACTAAGATAACATAAGAAAGCTACGCAGAGATGTGTCACAGCGTACGGCGCAGGAAGACCAAGTCATCGCAACTTTGGTCCTCTGGGCTGGATGGGTTGGCTCCAACCCAGAGCAGGCAGCTGAGATGGACCAGAGCTTGAGTCCCAGCACTGGCCAGAGCCCAAGGCTGAGGACAGAAGACATGCGTGACCCCAGAGAACTTCTGCCTTCTCACATTTGGAGAGCACAGTTCTGGAGACAGCCAAAATATTTCTTTTCCTTTCCAGACAGAAACCACGATCCAAATCATTCAGCCCTTCCCCCTGTAGAAGACATGGGAAATGTGGCCCTGAGGAATTCCCCTCCCAACCCACGCCACGGCTGTCAGAGACTCAGGACCCAGCAAGGCTTCTCGGCGCCTCCCTTCCCACCCCAGCCCTGCCTAATTAGCACTCCAGCTTTCTCTTGCGGTATTCACATGTTTATGCAACACGGTTCATTGTTTCCAAATGTTAGTCAACTCCAACTATAAATCAAGCCCCAAATCTTGAATCCCATTCAAGGGGAAACTCACAAGTGGATGCTACACAAATAAATCATAAGAGGGTGGGAACGCTATAAAAGTGGAAACACAATCCAGACTCATGCGCTGTAAAGGCTGCTTTTTGAACCATTTAGTAAGTACATTAAGACAATTACGTGCTTGGTGCAGTATCTCCTAGTGTATTCATAATTTAAATGAAGTCATTTGAAAGTTTACTTGGCTAAGAATAATAGTTTTAGTGCTTTGCAGTTTATAAAGCCTTGTTTTCTGCTTTTGCTCCCTTCCCCCC
>PVJA010035161.1:0-22022 GCA_004027025.1 Myocastor coypus
AAAAAAAGATTAAAAAAAAAAAAAAAAAGTCACAGCAACTGGACTCTAAAGAAGCTGCAGGCAGTAAAGGGAACAGGAGGGGATTCTGCTCACACCTTAGAGGCCAGAAGCTTCCTGCTGTGGGAGATTTCACGTCGGAGAGCAGGACTACTGTGCTTTGCCTGGCTGTGCAAGGGGACTGCAGGGGACTGGGGAGCTGCATGTCAGCCACCGCGCAGTGGGGAAGCGGGAGAAACCTGGGTTTTCTCTGAACACAGACGTATGGAAGGAAAAGGACTCTAGCCAGGAGCATAGGCAGTTTCTTGTATGACTTCTGCGACTGTAGCAAGGAGGCCTGCATAACCTAGCAGCTGGGTTGGCACTCAGGTGATGGCCAGAAAGAAACACTCAGGTGGAACCTGGCACTGCAGCTGCTTGACAAACACCCTTGAGGGAAGGGCGTGTGCATTTGCCAGCTCATACTTGGATGAGAGCTCAGCTGTCCATAGCCAGGGGAATGTGTGGCGAGGTGGTTAGTGCTAGTGATTGGAGCCAGGCAGCATGGGCACCTTGGCCCATAGGAAGCCCTCCTCCAAGGGGTTCATTGAGTGCCCAGGTCCTTGCAGCTGATAGAAGCCAATTAATTCAGCTACTCGAAAAGGGGGGTTGGAGCAGCAGATGCCTGGTGAGGCTGCCTGACAAGCTGACAAGCTGAGGTGACTGTGTCTGCTCTCTACAGATAGATCTTTCTTTCTTTCTTTCTTTCTTTCTTTCTTTCTTTCTTTCTTTCTTTTCTCTTTTTTTGAGACAAGGTCTTACTATGCAGTTCAGGCTGGCCTTGAGCTCACTTTTGTAGTCCAGGCTGGTCTCGAACTCGCACTGATCCTCCTGCCTCAGCCTCCCAAATGCTGGGATTACACGAGTGCGCCACCACGCCTGGCCTACAGATAGATTTTCGAGCCAACCTGATAGGTATAGTTGACCCTGCAGATGCTGGTATAAGGTGATTTGTATTATGAATGAATCATGTGGTAACTTATAACTCTATGTTGCTGATAATTGTATATCAGATTGTTTGTAGACAGAATTTATGTGTATGTGTGGGATTTAATGATGCTGAGTGGAAAAAAGCTTAACAGTGTGGACGAGGTAAAAGCTACCCAGAGAACCCCAGGACAGACTGCCTCGACAGGCTTCCCTGAGCATTCGCCAGGCTGGCAGTACCCAGGGCACCATGCAGAGTGCTTCCTCCTCTGTTATTATTTGTGGTGATTAATAGTGGACACATTCCTCACGCAAGTGGAACAGGAACCACCTTGTCCTCAGTGCCCAGATGCTTGTTAGTAATAACCTTTTAACACTGGGCAAAGCATAAGGCTACGATCCTGGCTCCCTGACCATTGAGGCCAACTGGGTCCCTTAGTGAGAACTTGTTTCCAAAAATGGTTTTGAAAAAAAAAATGGGAGAGGAGGTGAAGCTCAGTTGTACAGTGCTTGTGTCCACGCTGTTTGCCCTGCTCCAAACTAAAACTTGAATATTAGTCTGTAATAGTGACTGTCAAAGGGTTCTTTGGGGTGGACCCAGGGCCTAGAGTATGCTGAATGTAGATTTTACCACTGACCAACCCCAGCCATGTCAGTGACTGACTGATGTGGTATCCCCTTGGCTTTCCATCCATCTCACAGCTCCTGTAGAATCTGGAGCAGAGGAGCCTGGTGTGGTGCTGCACACCTGTAATCGCAGCTCTCCAGAGGCTGAGGTAGGAGGATCCTTGCAAGCTTGAGACTAGCCTGGGTTACAAAGTGAGCTCAAGGCTAACCTGAACTGCATAGTGAGACCCTGCCTCAAGAAGAAAAGGAAAAGAAAAAAAAAGAAGAATTTGGAGCAGAAACTCCTGCACTTGTGTTATGGAGTCTGTAGGAAGCTGTCCTCAGGGACAGTGACCTGCTTCCCTGGCTGAGTTCAGTGGCAAGATGGAAGTGGAAAATAAGTCAGAGTGGTAGAAAGCCCGAGGGGAAGGAGTTGATTTCACTTTAATTTCCCAGGGTAGAGCTAACCTCTGTAGGGATAGGAGTGGAGTTCGATCTTGTCAAGGCTGGTTAATAGTAAAGCAAGAACATTAATTTTTTCAAAGCTGAAGCTTCCTACAGAAATGACTATTGGTCATGCCCTGAGCTAGAGAGCAAACTCATTTGGTCGACCCAGCTTTTGTTTTAGGCTCGATGAAGATGGAAAGGTATGTTCATGGATGATTTAATAGCCTGGGATGAGTTTTGTTTCTGATTTGTGAGTGAAGTCCTAGAGAAGGAAAAACATCTCGAATTTCTGAAGTAGGCGACAGCTGTTTGGCAGCAAGCCGAGCAAGTCTGGGTCCAGTATTTTCTGTGGTGTGTGGTCATGAGGTTCTAAGTGGCTATTATGAATTTATAATGCCAGAATGCTAATCTCAAGAAGTAAAATGAGGGCCAGCGAGATAGCTTAGCGGTCTAAAGTGCCTTAGGCAAGCTTAGGCAACCACAGGGACAGTGGTTCAATCCTGGGTACCACATGCTGGGCCAGCCACACCCCCAGGGCACGCTGAGTTGGCCATAACATACATACATACATACATACATACATACATACAGTTTAAAAAAAGGTAAAATGAAAATATACTTAACTTGTATAGTTTTGGACCCATAGCTTCGGAAGAACCTCCCAGAAATTTCAGCTTTAACTGCTTCTAAAACCAGCTCTGTTGGAGCTTGGAAGCAGTTGGTCTGTATCTGCAGAGCTGGTCTTTAGGTCCTGGGCTGCTCCTGAGCTGCTGCAGTGGGGCGCCCCTGCCTGGCATCTGTGTTGCTGAGTGAGCACACAGCAGGCCACCCTGATGATTGGCTCCTGTGGAGTGAGATGGTTGCTTTATGCAAAGCCAGGGGTGAAAGGTGGTTTGTATTTGATGCTGCCACTTTCCCCCCTCCCCCTGTTTTCATTTTTAGGAGCTTATATATGATGGTTATATTGGTATTTGAAATGGAAATGAGATATTTGTTGCCTAGTTTTACAGCAATAAACACTGGGTTAAGACCTTTAGATCTTACTTTTGGCTTTATTATAGAGTATGTGTCAGCGTCTTCTGCAGTATGATGCTGTTCTGAGAGGAGAGGACCTGCTGGACATGGAAAGCCCAGAAATTGGCTAACCAGTGGGATGGTGCCATGCCAAATTCTTTGGTACTTGGTGCAGGGCTCATGTAATAGGTTATCCCCAGCTTGAGTTAGTGTGGCCTGGTTACCCAGCAGTCCCTTGACAGTTCAGCAGGTGACACTGCCCAGAGACTGGCCTTGCTGGGAACCTCACTGGGCATCTCTAGATCTTGCTGTGGGAGTCAGCCTTCTTTTTTTTTTTTTTTCTTTTTAATCCTTAGGCATTTGCTTACTTTATTTTTTAAAAATTTTTATTAGTATTTGTATGCAATACATAGTGTTATACATTCCTGTGGTGCATGTACATAGCACCTTGTAATTCCTTTGGCTCCTCTTTACCTCCCTTTTTTCCTCCTCTCCATCTCCCATGAATCCTTAAAATGAAATTCCCTCACTGCTCCATTCCTTTTAGAGTAGTACTAGGGGTTGAACCATTATTAGGTAGGCACTGTACTATCCCCAGCCATAAAGCATCTGATTAAGCAAGTAGCCTTAATGGAGGCTGAAGACAGGAGGGTCACCACAAGTCTGAGCTGTGTGGTAAGATCCTGTGTCAAATGTGTAAGTAGCATGACATAGGACACATTTCTAAGTATAAAATAGCTTTCTAAAAAATTGGGGGCCTGGCGGGATTGCTCAGTGGTCTAAAGCGCCTGCTTTGGAAAGCTTGGGCGGCTTCAGGGACCGCGGTTCGATCCCTGGCACCACATGCTGCACCAGCCCTGCCCTCGGGGCGGGCTGAGCTGGCCATAAAAATGAGTGAATAAACAAATAAAGGTTCTGAAACAAGAAAAAATAAAAATAAATAAATAAAAATATTTTAAAAATGTATCTGGGGGGACAACCTGCTCAAGGGCCCCCTCCTGTCCCTCTTTCCGACAGGAGTTTTCTTTCACCCAATAAATCTATTCTGCTCATAACTTTCAAAAATAAATAAAATAAAAAATTCATTTGGGAGTTGTAAGGTCTCGTCACGCACTGGGATGGCAGGCATGTACCTCTACACGCCCTGACTCAGTGGCTGGCTTGCACCGGCCTAGGGGTGGTGCTTTGCATGGCTTGTGGTGCAGGAGATCAAACCGCAGTCCCCAAGCTTGCCTGAGCAGTCACTTTAGTCTGCTGAGCTGTCCTGCCGGCCCCTAACATAGCTATTAATACAGTATGAATTGGTGTGCTGGCCATCAATTTAAGTAGGCTTTTATTTTGGAATTTTTTGTTGTTACTTCTCGAATGTCTAGAAATAACCAGCTAATTTCCCTAATACTAATGTTTTTTTTGTTTGTTTGTTTTTGCCTTTTTGAGACAGGGTCTCACTATGTAGTTCAGGCTGGCCTTGAGCTCACTTTTGTAGCCCAGGCTGGTCTCGAACTCCCACTGATCTTCCAGCCTCATCCTCCCAAGTCCTGGGATTACAGGTGTGCGCCACCACACCCGGCCCTAATGTCTTGATTTTAGGGTGAAATTACTGGCAGAGCATTAGGAGCCCTTAAACAATGTGATCTTCCTGCAGCAGGATCTCATCATCTCTTTCGTTGTTGCTGTTTTATTTTGTTTTGCTTTGTTTGAGACAGAGTCTAGCTATATAGTTCTATCTATCTATCTATCTATCTATCTATCTATCTATCTATCTATCTATCTATCTATCTATTGAGACAGGGTCTCGCTGTGCAGTTTAGGCTGGCCTTGAGCTCACTTTTGTAGCCCAGGCTGGTCTCAAACTCACAGTGATCCTCCTGCCTCAGCCTCTCAAGTGCTGGGATTACAAGCGTGCACCACCACGCCCAGCAAGCTATATAGTTTATTTTATTTATTTATTTATTTATTTATTTATTTATTTATTTATTTATTTATTTATTGTCTTTTTGAGACAAGGTCTCACTATGCAGTTCAGGCTGGCCTTGAACTCACTTTTGTGGCCCAGGCTGGTCTCAAACTCATTGATTCTCCTGCCTCAGCCTTCCAAGTGCTGGGATTACAGGCGTGTGCCACCACACCCAGCAAGCTATATAGTTTAGACTGGCCTTGGACTTGCTTATTTAGCCCAGCTGGCCTCAAATTCATGCTCCTCCTGCCTCAGCCTCCAGAGTACCACCTTCTCCAACACCTCACCGGTATTTTGCTCTGTGTAAAGCACACAAGAAGACACACCTGCCATTCGAAGGATGTGATTAAAACTAACCCAGCATGAAAACTAATGTCTTACATGTAGGGTTTGTTCCTTGGGGAGAAGAAAAGGCTGTCTCTTCTGTCTGGTTTACATGTCCTAACTGTAGTGGGAGCCTGCTGGCCCACTGTGTGCATGTACACATTTAGGTGCTGGAACCGACGCTGGAGGCCTGCTGGCTCACTGTGCACATGCATGCCTGTGGGTGCTGGAACCAAAGCGGGGGGCCTGCGCCTCTAGGCAAGCACTGCTCTTCTGAGCTTTGTCCGCCCCCCCTTCCAGAAATCTAAATTCTGGTCAAGCTGGAGGTGATTGTCTTCTGCCTTTGGCCATTGAAGCTGCTGCTCCTTGCCTTCTCCTGCGATTCTCTGGGGAGTCTGGAGGAAAAGGTCATTCTCTTTTCGAGGGCTTCTTGTCCTGTTCATAACATACACTGTCCTGTAAAGGTGGGCACGTGATCCATCTGAGAGGCTCTGCCCTGAAACTGGATCTCTTCATTGATGGGGCTATCTCAGGAGCAGGTAATGTAAGCCATTGGTAATTACAGAAAAGCTCCTGTGAAATTCATCTAAAATTAATGATGAGTTAGCACCGTGGGCTTTAAATACAGAGTTGGGCTTGGGCCTGAGTTGTGCGGATGCAAAGGCTTTCGCTGCCATCTTTGTGCCTGTAGTTGGCCTTGCTTTGCTGTCTGCTGTGCCTGCGCACTGTCATCCTTCCTGTCAAGTACATTGACATTCCTGTGACACAGACCTTTTAAATGAGAAGCCACCAAAGCATGCAGCCTATTCCAAAGTCGGATGGTAATGATCACTCATTCCATGAACCCAGAAGAGTGAAAGCCCCAGTATTTTTTATTGCAGTGGTGGTGGGTTTCCTGTTTTGTCGTAGTTTGGATTTTTTTGTTTGTTTATTTTTATGGCTGGCTCAACCTGCCCTGAGGGCAGGGCTGGCACAGCATGTGGTGCTGGGGATCAAACCGCGGTCCTTGTAGCTGCCTAAGCTTTCCTAAGCAGGCGCTTTAGACCACTGAGCCATCATGCCGGGCCCAAAGTGTTTTTTTTTTTTTTGGCGGGACCAGGATTCAAACTCACGACTTTGCACTTGCCAGGCAGGCACTTGTGCCATGGAGCTATCTCGCCAGCCCTGTCGTTTGGATTTTTTTGAGACAGGGTCTCACTGTGTAGTTCAGGCTGTCCTTGAACTCACCATGTGGCTCAGGCTGGCCTCAGGGATTACAGGTGTGTGCCACCATACCTGGTCCTGTTGCTTTTCAATTAAGAGACAGCACTTTTCTCCCTGGCCTTCCCCCGAGAATGCACTGAGCCAAGTGTGGGCATAATCCCACTGCTGGGGAGGCTGAAAATGGGAGAATCAGTACCCGTCCAAGCTGCGCAGTGAGACTCTGTACCCAGTACATACATTGGTGGGGGGTGGAGAAAGGAGACGAAGTGGGGGAGGGAGGGAGAGAGGATTGAGAGGGAGAGAGAAAGAAGAGGGAGAGAGGGAGAGGACAGAGAGAAAGAAGAGATCTCTGCATTGTTGAGCTGGGCTTTTCTGCCTCTGGGCTTTCCAAGCATCTGAGACTAGAGAGCTGTACCATCATGCCTGATAGGGCCTGTATGTTTAAAAGAAAACAAAATGTGGAAAACCAAAATTCAGCAATGAAAAACAACTAGGTGGCTTTAACGCTTATATTTTTCTTAACTTTGTTTTTTTTTTTTTTTTTCCAGGATCAGGTTCAAACTCATGACCTTGCACTTTTTTTTTTGTCTTTTTGAGACAGGGTCTCGCTATGCAGTTCAGGCTGGCTTTGAGCCCACCACGCCCAGCTTAATACTTCATTTTGTATGTGTGTTAGCATTTGAAGATCTCTAAATTGGCATTTATATATACTGTGATCAATACTGGGCATGGTGGCACATGCCTATAATTCCAGCATTTGGAAGGCTAAGGTAGGAGGATTGGTGGGAGTTCAAGGCCAGCCTGGGCTACAAAAGTGAGCTCAAGGCCAGCCTGAACTGCATAGCGAGACCCTGTCTCAAAAAGACAAAAACAAACCCCCCCACACACACACATACATACACACTGTGACCAATGATTCAGGTATTTTGAGACTAAAATCTTTACTGCTTTGTGGCATGTACTTTATAGGCATACTACTGCTTGATTTAATAGGAAGGCTATCTGTTCTATAGGTGCTTTTATGTGACTTACAAAGGAAGCCAGGTGTGGTTGCACATGCCTGTTATCCCAGCACCAGGAGGCTGAGGCAGGAGGATCACTGTGAATTCGAGGCCAACCTGCACTACAAAGTGAGTTTGAGGCCAACCTGAACTGTGTAGTGAAATCCTGTCTGAAAAAAGATTAAAAAAAAAAAAAAGCTATTTAAATAGATTTCAATTTAGGAGAGTGGATTTGACACCGTTCTCAATATTATTTTTTAGACTCAAGGTGGAAGTGTTAAATTATAGCAAATAGAGTTAGAAATTAGTTTGCAATTTTCTCAGTAGATTGTAATTTCTTCTGTACATCAGTCATTCTGGAAATAATAGTGTAAAGATGTCCTTTTCTAAAACCAATTATTTTCTGAATAGAGCAGAACCTTTTGGTATAGAAGGAACAATGGAGAAAGCTGTCATTTCCACCTCATCTATCGTCCCTTGACCTCACCTTTGAAGAGAGCCCCCAATTGCCATGTGTGAAAAAAAATATGATAACTGGGAGGACTGGGATGACAGGTGAGGCTGGCAGTGGAAGTAGCTCACTCCCGCTGTCCCTGGCTCAACACCACAGATGCGCTGCGATCACAGTAGGCCAGCAGCCAGTGCTGCTGGGAGGAGCGCTCCTGTGATCTCTGTAGTATACTTAAATTTTCACGTATAAAAAAGCACACAGAGAACAAGAATTTGTTAAAAACAAACAAAAAACCTCCACATTTTAAGAAAAGAGGACATGGAGAGCAGGCGAGACAGCTTGGTGGTCTCAGTGCCTGCCTGGCAAGCCCAAGGATCTGAGTTTGATCCCAGTACCTCATGCCATTGTGGCCCTGTTCCACTGAAACTGGATGTGGTGGCATACACTTACAATCCAGCACCAAGGGGGCAGAGACAGGAGAATTGCTGAGTCTGAGTTGCATAGTAAGACCCTGTGCAAGAAAATTTTAAAAATTAAAATTTAAAAAGTGGGAAATGGGATGTACATGGATACTCTGTGAATATTAAAAAGTTTTTTAAAAATATTTGGGAAAAAAATATTTGGGAAGAGGCCATGCATAGTGGTGCACACCTATAACCCCAGCACTTGAGAGGCTGAAGCAGGAGGATCAGTGTGAGTTTGAGACCAGCCTGGGTTACAAAAGTGAGGTCAAGGCCAGCCTGAGCTGCATAGCAAGACCTTATCTCAAAAAGACAATAATAAATAAATAAATAAATAAATAAATATTTGGAACCAAAAGGGCTGGAGAGATAGCTCAGTAAAAGGTCCTGAGTTCAATCCCCAGTACAAAAAAAAAAAAAAAAAAAAAAAAAAAAAAAAAAAAAAAAAAAAAAAAAAAAAAAAAAAAAAAAAAAAAAAAAAAGGGACCAAAGAGCTACATTTTGATGTAGAAACCCAGTGGAAGAAACTTGCTGAGGAGGAGACTTCTGTAGAGCTGTGCCCTCTAGTGTGGTTAAGATACTGAAGGATCAAAGACCAAAGACAACATTAATTTTGATCTTTCTTGAGAAGCTTGATAAAAAGATGTATTTGTGAGAAAAAGCCCTTCTCACAAAATGTCAAAGCTTACAGTAGAAGCTGGGTGTGGTGGCGCACGCCTATAATCCCAGCACCTGGGTGGCTAAGGCAGGAGGATCGATGCAAGTTCAAGACCAGCCTGGACTACAAAAGTGAGCTCAAGGCCAGCCTGAACTGCATAGTGAGACCCTGTCTCAAAAAGACAAAAAAAAAAAAGCTTACAATAGAAAATGTTGGAGGCTGGGGAGATAGCACCGTGGCACAAGTGCCTAGCTGGCAAGTGCAAGGTTGTGAGTTTGAACCCTGGTCCCACAAAGTAAATAAATTTTTTAAAAAGTAGAAAATGTCACAGTCCATGAATGTAAAGCAGTTTGAGGAATCAGAACTCTAAAGCCTCCTAGCTTTCTGCTGGCTTTAGAGGCTATAGCCATAAGCTCGAGCAGGTTGTGTGAGGCACTCAGACGTATGGCAGATTTACACTCACAAAAGGATTACGTGGCTGTTACTCTGGCTTCTTAGTGTTTTTCCTGGGAAGGGTTTTTGACCCCTAGACAAATCCCAGTTTATTTCTTTATTTTATTATTATTATTTTTTTCTGTATTTTTGAGGGAAAGGTCTACAGGGTATTTAGGGTCTCACTACTAGATTGGACTCATAGTGATCCACCCATTTACAGCCTCCTCAAAGCTGGGCTCACAGGTGAGCACTACCATGCCCAGTCTCAATTGCCACGTCAGGGGGAGTGGCCAGTAGAGCCAGGATGGCAAGTAGGGGAATTGCACCCCCATAGTGTGCTAAGCTATTTGGCTGGCCTACTAATCCCAGTTTAATAGACACCTTGATTGTTATAGTCAGCTTCTGAGAAACTTTGCAAGTTGTTTTTTTTTTTTTTTAATCTTGCCTTTTTACCAACATGTCGCTAAAGATGAAGAAGGAAGCCCCTGCCCCTCCCAAAGCTGAAGCCAAAGCAAAAGCTTTGAAGACCAAGAAGGCTGTGCTGAAAGGCATCCATAGCCACAAAAAAAGAAAAAAGTACAAACATCACCTACCTTCTGCTGTCCAAGACTGCAGCTCCGGATGCAGCCCAAATACCCTCAGAAGAGTGCCTCCAGGACAAACAAGCTTGACTACTATACCATCATCAAGTTCCCCCAGACCACAGAGTCAGCCATGAAGAAGATCAAAGACAAGAACACTCTCATGTTTACTGTGGATGTCAAAGCCAATAAGTACCAGATCAGACAAGCTGTGAAGAAGCTCTATGACATGGATGTGGCCAAGGTCGATCCCCTAACCAGGCCCAATGGAGAGAAGAAGGCATATGTTCCACTGGCTCCCGATTGTGATGCATTGGATTTTGCCAACAAAGTTGGGATCATCTAAACTGAGTCCAGCTGGCTGATTCTGAATACATTTTTTTTTCATTAAACATTTTTTGTTTACTTATTTATTTGGTACAGTGTCTCACTATGCAGCTTGGACTCATGGTGATCCTCCTGTCTCAGCCTTCCCAGCACTGGGAGTACAGATGTGTGCATGCAGTATTGGGGATCAAACTCAGGTCCTGCTCTTGCCAGGCAGGCTCATAGACTACTGAGCTATCTCCCCAACCCTGAAAGTTTTCTGAGGTAATCTCCCCGAACTGGGGATTGAAACCTCAACTAACTGTGAGCTAAATAAACCTTTTCTTCCTTCATTTTTGGTGTCAGGTATTTAGTCCCAGCAATGAATGGGCGGAAGAGGGAATAAACCTGAGTTTGTGCTATGTGCAGAGCATATTCTTATGAATTGACAGGTAGCAAGAGTCAGCATCATGGAGTATTTTTGTCCTAAAAAATAAAATGAGCAAGGACTCAGGACATAAGAAACCTAGTACTGTAACCTCCTATAACTCAGTGGTGTCCCAAATTTTCTGTTCAAGGAGATTAAGGGGCCACAGAGGAAAGGAATTGATGATGTATAGTGTGCCTAAGGAGAGTCACATAGAAAACATTCTCTCAGGCTTTCACAGAGAGCAAACTTGGCAGGCAACGGCCATGACTCATCTAGATGGCCGAAACTGACAAAAGTTCTGCAAAACACTACATGGTTTCAAAGTAAATTCTGAGGGGATTTGACTGACCTTGTCAGATATAAAAATTACGTGTTTTGTTATATAGGTCTTGCTTCACTTTAAAAAAAAAATAAACAGAATAAACATTTTATTTATTTATTTATTTAGTCTTTTTGAGATAAGGTCTCACTATGTAGTTCAGACTGGCCTTGAGCTCATTTTTGTAGCCCAGGCTGGTCTCAAACGCACATTGATCCTCTTGCCTCAGCCTCCCAAGTGCTGGGATTACAGGTGTATGCCACCATGCCTGGCCTTGCTTCACTTTGGTCTTAACCACCCAGCAGAAAAGCTTAACCACAAGGCATAAAAGGTAAAGCCAGATTACTATGCTGAGCTGTAAAAGACTCAAATCAGCAGCTTCTGACATTGCCAGTTCTGCAGATAATCCACTGCTATTATGGAATATTGGACTATGTATACAACTACATTCTGTTAGTTCAATGAGAAGAAATATTTGTACCAATATTGTTTAGAAGAGTTATCATGTCTGCATCTTATACACTGAACAACTACTATGAAGACAATATGCATTGTATCAATTATTGTGGCTGTCCTAATGTGTTTTGAAACTGTCTCAGTGTAATTTATTAAAAGTAAAAATAAATAAACAAATAAATAAATAAGGGGATAAAAAACCTCTTTTAGGGCAGGTAGTCAGGAAGGTCTTTCTGAGGAATTCTTTTACTGAATTTTACTATTGTAAGTTTTGGAAGTAACCATTTTGGGGGCTGTCATGGAATTTTGTGAGGGTGCTTTGCAGAGACTTTGGTGATTTATTTGAGGAACCTTTTCAGTCAGAATTCTGGTGTCAGTTTCCTTTGGAGAGAGCGATCCATCTCCCACTTCTTCAGTTTTCCTACAGCAGGAGCAAGAGGAGAGATGAGGACTGGCCTCTTATTCAAAGCAGAGTCTGGTGTCTGCCTCCTCCCTGGCTGGCTGCTGAGCCTGGTGCTGAACTTCATTGCTGTGGCCTGCTGTGTATTAGTAATTTAACATTTGTAACCTGTTTATGAGCAGTTACTGCCAGCAGACCTGACCCCTTAGCAATCCCTCCCTAGGATCTGATTTCCTGCAGGGGTTGCGGCTTCTGCAGGTCAGTTTGCCCTACATGTGCCCTCATAGGGTGTGGGCACAGGTGAGGGATTGCAGCTGTTGACCTGAGGCCATTTTCTTCTGAATGTCATTTGAAAGCACCACACAACCAGTGATGCATGCAGTTGCTGCCAGCCCGAGCATCTTTTCTCATGTTTGACCTGTCAGCCCTATAGTTATTCCTGTCATCCTGGTCTCACAGCACATTAGTAACCAGTATTTGTACAGGTCTCAAATCAACAGGTCCTGAGGCATGTCTTGCTGTACTCCTCACAGACTCTATTTTTGTTGTCACCTTGCTTGCCGTTTTGCACACCAGGAAACTGACCTGGTTAGCCCTGGTGAGGCAGGAAGGGGCCAGCTGTCCCGAGAGGAGCCTGCCCTGAGAGTTCGGTGGAGCTTCTTCCATGCCCACATAGATATTGTGAAGTAGGCTTTATGGTTCCCATTTCGCAGAGGAAAGGTTGAAGCTCTGAAGAGCCTATAAGTTGCCTGTGGTTACACAGCTGTTGAGGGGCAGAGGCGAGGTTTGTCCTCGTTTTGAGTTAGACGTGCTGCTCTTTCTGCCTCTGTAGGTGCCTGTCTGAGCTGCGGAGCCTCCATGTCCTTGCACTTCCTTTCCTGTGACTCCACCTCCAGCCTCTCTTCAGTGCCACCTCAGTAGCTTGCCCACTGTCTGAGCTGGGGCATGGTGTGGTGGGCAGTACCAGACAGTGCTGTTAGGCCAGCTGCCTGGGGCTTCAAGGGCTCCGAGGAGGAGCAGCAGCACCATGGAAGCCCCCTCCTCACATCTGCGCACAAGGGAGGCCCCGGAGCAGAAGGGTTGCCACGCTGCCCGATGGCGTATCAGTGAAAGGTCTTGGCGAGGTGCACCACCAGCTAGTGTGCGCTTCCCCCTCGTTTGTCACAGTTTCTGTTTGGCGTGCCTCCCTCCCTGTGCAGTGCCCACGGTTGCCGGTTGCTGCCTGTAAAGGCCATGTGATGCTTCCTGCTACTGTACTGACAGTCCCTTGCTGGTAATTTAACATTGGCAGCCTGGCAAAGAGTTTACATAGGGGATTATTTCTCAAGGAAATGAACTTGTGAGTTTGGCTTAAAAATAAGTTGTTTTTTGGGCCCAGCAGGATAGCTCAGTGGTCTAAAGCACCTGCTTAGGAAACCTTAGGCGGCTGCAGGGACCACGGTTCAGTGCCTGGCACCACATGCTGTGTAGAGCAGGCTGAGCCCCCCATAAAAATAAATAAATAAATAAATAAATATAATAAATACAATAAAGATAAATAAATATAATTAATAAATAAAAAAAATAAATATAATAAAAATAGATAAATAAAAATAAATAAACGTTCTGAAGCAAGAAAAAAAGTTATTTTTGAAAAGTTGTTTTATAAGTTAGGAGTGGCTTGCTTACCATTGTTTCAGTGGATTTTGGTTGGAAACCTACCATAGGCATTTGTTAGAAAACATTTGTTGCTTCAGTTTGAATTCACATTTGGATCCAAATTCTTTTTTTTTTGTGGCTGGCTCAGCCCACCCTGGGGAGGGGCTGGCTTAGCATGTGGTGCTGGGGATCTAACCTCAGGCCTTGTGTGCTTGCCTAAGCAGGTGCTTTAGACTGCTGAGCTACCTCACTGGCTTTTTGATCCAAATTCTGTAGGCAATTACAACTAAAATTTACAAATCTTTTTTTTTTTTTGAGAGGATCTACCCGGTAGAAAGTTTACAATTATTATTTTTTTTTTCTTTTAGTACCAGGGATTCAACTTTTTTTTTTTTTTTTTTTTTTTTTTTTTTTTTTTTTTGTCTTTTTTGAGACAGGGTCTTGCTATGCAGTTCAGGCTGGCCTTGAGCTCACTTTTGTAGCCCAGGCTGGTCTCGAACTCACATCAATCCTCCTGCCTCAGCCTCCCAAGTGCTGGGATTACAGGCGTGAGCCACCACGCCCGGCAAGGGATTCAACTTAGGGTCTTGTCACTGAGCCACATACCAACCATTTTATTTTATTTTTTACTTCTTTCATGTCAGAAGGAGTGCTGTGAGTTTGAGGCCAGCCTTTGCTTCATAGCAAGACCTTGACTCAAACTAATGAACTAAATAAGGTGAAGCAGAGAGCACCAAGTAGATAAGAACAAGCCTTTAAAAGTGAAGGTTATCCTGAGGCTAAGGGTATAACTGCTGAATGCATGGAATTAAAAAAAAAAAAGAAAAACTTTTGTTTGTTTTTGGTTTTTTGAGACAGGGTCTCTCTATGGAGTTCGGAGTGGCCTTGAACTCTCTGTTAGTCCAGGCTGGCTTCATATGGCAGTAATCCTCCTGCTTCAGCCTTCCCTCCAAGTGCTAGGATTATAGGAGTGTTCTATCACACTTGTCTAAAAAGTAAACACACCAGCATTTGACTTTCAGTGCCAAGGCTTAGCCCCCAGGCAGCACAGCTTCCTCCCTCTCTTGGCTTTGGCCCTGGATCGAGAGAGTAGTGCCTTCACGTACTTGGTTTCCATGGTGTCTTTACTGGCTATAGGCTTAGGCAGGCTTCTCAACTTCTCAACCTCTGGTCTCCATTCCCTTACATGGGGCCTGAAAGCATAATTGCTCCCTCTCATAGGGCCACAGAGATTCAAACAAGAAGTATCTGGAAATTGTCTGGGATGTGAATCTTAAGCGAAAGTTAGTTCTCTTTTTTACTCTTAAAAATGGAATGAATTCGCATGGATAGCTGTTTGGGTGGAGAACAGTTATTTTACTTTGACCATCTTGTAGCTTCTGGCTGTCATCTTTAGTGTGGCCTTCAGACACGTGTCTGGCCACTCTCATCACCTGTCTCTAGACAACTTGCTGTGTGGGCTTTGCCTGTGTCCAAGGGCTGTCTTAGGCCACACATTGTTGGGAAATCAAGAGAACCTTAGCTTTGTAATCATGCCCAAGGCTTGTTTTATGTGCATAATAGTTGAGAAGGAAATTGTTTGGTTTTATTTATTTTTGTATATTTGGTGCAGGGTCTCATCAGTGAGCTTCCTGTCTCAGCCTCCCTAGCACTGAGATTACAGGTATATGCCCCCATGCCTAGTTTTGGGGCTGTACCAGGGATCAAACATGGGTCCTTCCTTATGCTTGTCAGCCAGGTACTTAGACTACTGAGCTGTTTCCCCAGCCCTAAGAGTCTGTTTTTAGTTAGTTGTTATTTTTTGAATTCATTCCTGTGTGCTAGTGCCTTAGACCACTTCATGGAGCGCTTTACCCAGAGGAAAATCCATGGAGGCAGCTGCCTTCAACAGTCCGAGCAACAGTGAAGACTGAGTCATGGGTGAGGGCACCAGGTAACTCATAGGAAGTAGGCTCCTTGTCTGGTACTGTCTCTTGTGGCGTCTCCGCTAGCTTCCGGCTGGGTGTTACTGATTCTCTAGGGGATAAAAGTGTGTTCCCACAGCATGCCGGAGTGGTGTCCTGTACTACAGGGTTTTGAAGGTGAATATGGGCCACCAAATGTATACTTGCAGGATGGGCTGGCGGGGCATGGTGGCCTGGGTGGTACTGGGAGAAGTGCTGAGATCCGTTTTGCTGCAAACTGTGGTTTACTGTACTCTAATAAGTCTTCACAATACAGAGCATGTTGACTACTGTTTACTCCAAGCGGTTTTGGAGCACCCATGACAGTAGAGAGACTACAGTGTTTTATAGCCTGTCCTGTGCCTCAGTACAAACTTTTTTTTAAGTTTTGAGATTGGGTAGCCTTATTCAGTTCAAGTGGGCCTTGAACTCACTGTGTAGTCCAGGCTGGCCTCAAATTTGTAATAATCTTTCTACCTAAGCCTCCCAAGGGCTCAAACTGTGGTGTGCAGCACTGTGCCCAGCTTTTTTCCCCCTAGCACCCATTTCCCCAGAATTGGTGCTCGCTCTAGGTGGACAGGTTAAGGGTCTTTCTCTTCCTGCTTTAGTGCTTCATATGTGCGAGTGGACAGAGCTTTTACTTGGAGTCCAGCGCATCTGCAGAACAGTTCTGTTGGCTCCAGATGGCCTTGTTGTTGCAGTAGCTGGATGTGGGTGGAGTATTGGGTAAGCATGTGGCCTTGTGTGGGTGCTGGCAGCTCTGCTAGTTAATAACCGTGATCTTGGTGAGCTGCTGACTTACTGTTCTTATTGGTAGAATGTGAGGATAGTGTTAGTACCTTTGTCACAGAGTTCTGGGACTTAGTAAAGTGCTCAGGCTAGTCCTACTAAGGATTTCTTGCTGTTAGTGGTTAGGATCCTTCCTGTATGTCTTTGCAGATCAGAACTGCATCTCGCCAGGACATAAGATAGCCCTTGGCCCACATTCCCTCTGGGTGGTCATGCCTACTGCATGAGTTGACAGGATTATACCACTGCTCAGGACATAGTGTTATTCTTTGTCATGGAAATGTAAATGGCAGTCAAAGTTTTTGGAGAAAAAAAATGCTGTTATTTTCTCAAGAAGAGAATAGCCTTTTTATATCTTTAAGTAGAATACCAAATTGACAGGGTTTTTTGTGAACAAAGTGTCTTTCTTGGTGCCTTTGATTCTGTGGTGAAATGTTGGGTGATGACATTCTGCCACTCCCCTGCTTGACACTGTGAAGTGCTGCCCCTTTTTCCTTTCTCTCAGGAGCCTGAGGGGTGGTATTTTACCACTGGGGCCCACAGATGAGGAAGTCTAGACCCAGTTAGCCTCAGCTGCTGGCTGTACCATGAGGGCTGTTTTGGGTGTTGGGTTATCTGAGAGGTGTTTAATGCCCCCTAACTGTATGTGGATAGCCAGAAAGCTCTCCGCCTGTTTTTGCAGATAGCATTTTCGGAGTATTCTTTCACCTGCATACGCTGAAAGAATATAGACCAATAACAAACTCAGTACTAATCATGTGGAAAGGGCAGGGCACTGCTGTTAGGCAAAGATTATTGGGCCTGTGAACGGAAAAACAAGACCACAATTGTGCAGTGTTGATTTCTTTGCAATGTCAAATGGAGCCCCACTGCAGCCATCAGGCTTCTAGTGCCTCCAGAATTAGACCAGACTGCCCAGTTCCATGTCGTGCACTGGCATTTCTGCTTATGAAATGCTGCTTGTGCTTATTTCCCTGATCTCCCAGGAAGCAGATTTTCTCTTGTTCCTCTATGCATCCAGCTGCTTCTGTGTTCTAGTTACCTTTTTTCCTTATTCCTTGTTGCTGCCTTCTGCTGTGCAGTTGAGCTTTGAGACCACAGTGAGGCAGACCTGGAGCAGACCTCATGGAAGCCTCATGGAAGCCTCACTGGGATCAACTCTTGGAGTGTGTTAGGTGGCAGAGCCCAGGGCCCAGGAGAGGAGGCCAGATGTAAAAAGCGAGTCATGTGGACTGTGTAACAGAGACTAGGAGAACATGGCAGTCTCTTTGTGCCTTGTGTCAGCTGCTCCTCCAACTCATTTAAAATACCTAAATTGTCTTTTTCTTTCTTTTTTTTTTTTTTTTTTTGGTGGGGTTTGAACTTAAGGCCTTGCATTTGGCAGGCAGGCACTTGTGCCATGGAGTTATCTCCCCAGCCCCTTAAAATATCTAAATTTTTTTTTTTTTTTTGGTCTTTTTGAGACAGGGTCTCGCTATGCAGTTCAGGCTGGACTTCAGCTCACTTTTGGTAGCCTAGGCTGGTCTTGAGCTCACACTGATCTTCCTGCCTCAGCCTTGCAAGTGCTGGAATTACAGGTGTACACCACCACAGGGCAGCTAAAATACCTACATTGTTGACTTACTGACCTTGACGGAAATATCCCTTAGGCGGTAGTGGCATATTATAGCATAATTGCTCCAGAAATTGTGCTTTGCAGTGTAGGGGTAGATTGGACTCACTAGCTACTGGTGCCTGGGGGTAGCTGATACCATACTCTCCACTGAGTTCCTAGATCTTGTTACCTCTTTCTACATTTGCATAATGCTTAAGTTGTGCAGTATGCTCCTGACACAACATGTCAACTCAGACCATGAGGTCCACATGGTGGGCCTTGAGGGGGGAGCACAGGAAAGGTGGGGGCATGGGGTGATAGTTGCACAAAGGATTATAGTTACTGAGGAATTTTTCCAAACCATACTTTCCAGTCCCTGTTCCTCAAACTGATAAGCCCTGAGATGGAGAGGAAGGGTCAGAGTATATGAGTTGGAAGCTATTTCTTAGGACTTTTCTGGTATAGTTTGCCTTTGTTCAACCCCAAAAGGCACTTGCCTTTTGAGAATTACGATAAAGAACATAACAGGGACGACCAGCTGTTCTGCCTGCAGTTAGCTATGTAGAGATGACCTAGGATTGTGGCTCCAGCCTGGTAGCTGCAGAGGAACCTACGAAAGCTAGGGAGGCATTCCCAGCATTTCTAAAAGTTACTGGAAACTACATATACCTGGGCTGTGGACACAAGTTACCCAGACCATCAAGTTGTCCTCTTGCCTTTGTTTGGAATTATAGTTCTTTATGAGTTCATACCTATTCTAAGTTCTCATTGGCTTTGGATAGCATACAATCTGAAACAGGATTGGTGTAACCCTAGACATTGTTACTCACATTGCCTTTATTATTATTTTTTTTGACTTTGTTTTCATGATTTAACATTTTTATTATTTAAACTCATTGCCTTTAGAATGAAGTTGACCTTGACAGTGAGTACCCTTAACTATCAGGATTAAGTACCTGTTTCTTTCATAACTATACTCATCACACCTGTGGTTAACGGTTTCATATACTGTGAGCCCTGTTTTAGGAGTGGAGTGCTTTGGGCAAGATTAATGGCAGTGCACTTTTACTGTAAGGACATCTTTAAACAATTGCCTTATTTTTGGATCATATCTTATTGATCAAATGTTTATAATAATTTCTGTCTGAAATTTCTTGGAGTATCTTTTATCTGCCCTGCTCACTGAATAGGGCACCCGCGACTTCTGGCTCTTCCCTAGAGTCAGCATGCAGCTGAGGATGGCGCCAGTTAGCACTGTCCGAAGCTCTGCATATGACCAGGACATGTAAGGGGCTTTCTACAGGTGTGCGGAGTAAGGCAGCTCTGGGTATCCGGAAGTGTTTGGTAGTATGAGGTGAGCTGTTGGCATATTATTTGAAAAATAGTTTTGCTTTCATTGCCTTAATCAGCCCAAGTACACTCTGGTTTTCTTTGCTTAACTTCAGTAGTTGCCAAAGATTTGTCTGGTCCAAATGTATCCCATTCTGATAGAATTTAGAGCCCTGGAAGATTCCTCAAGACAGTGGCAGGTGCCCTTTGGTGTGCAGCATAGGGAGTGGCGTGAGTGAGGCTTCCTCCCCCCCAGTCACCTGTGGTCTCCATGCTTTGTGGACTCTTGCCTGTGCTGCTGCGTGGTCTCACTGAGTAGCGTGTCTCTTTGGTGGTGACTCTGCAGGCAGCGGAGCAGCTGGCAGAGCCACACACTTGGGTAGTGCTTTTTGGCCCTGTCAGCTTGTTACTTGTTCTCCTCAGCTAAGTGCTTTCTAACCACGATTCATAATGGGGTGGAGCTGAGAAAGGAGTTTTCTCCTCAAGGCCCACGGGTAAGTAGGTATCTCTTCTCAGGAGTCAACAGGTGGCCAGCAATGGGCCAGGCTGGCCTTGTGGAACCGCTCTGTCAGGGTCTGCAGTGGCTCCTGGCTTGGCAGGTCTTCTGTGGGGCTTTGACTCCTTGCTTCTTCCCTGCTGTGCACCGTTCCAGTGTATGCTCCACTGTATCTCCTCTGGGCAGTTGGTCGCGCCCACAGGGCCAGCTTGCAGGTGGCCTTGGAAAGCCTTCCACCAGAACTTCTCTTGCTTGTCCCAGTACTTCCCTTTACCCCCTCCCACCTTTCTTCTGTGACTCCTCATACACTTGTACACTCATGTATCAGAAACTTGAGTTTTAGGAAGAGTAGTTTGGTCTCAGATTCCAATCTATAAATAAAATTCTGAAATAAGATTATACCTAGCAGATTTTACTGCCCTATATCAAAGTCTGCTGTTGACTGTATAAAAAGTAGTATTTGAGATTAAAGCAGTGCTAATTTTTTGTTCTTAGTTCTCAGAACTTTCTCAGATTATGAAGATTTGATCAGAAATACTTGCTTTATATGGATAATCTCAAAAGTAGGTAATAATCAGTAGGGTGTGGTTGTTCACTCCTGTAACCCTATCACTCAGGAGGCTGAGGCAGGAGGATCACCACAAGTTTGATGCTAGCCTGGGATAGATACCAAGACCCTGTCTCAAAAACCAGAACCAAACAGACAAAACATTAGCTACTAATTGATTTGGATGTATAAATTAGTTTGATTTCCTAGTAACTAATATGTTTTAGTAAGCTAAATTAGAAAAAAATCCAAATACTTTACCATTTATTATAGCAGGATATACAGAAAAAACAACTGTCTATACTGTTTTTCCAGAGTTAAAACTTTAATCCTTTGTAGCAGTTGGGAGGCCTACGTAGGAGGATGGCTGGGAGTTCGAGGCCAGCCTGCAATACATAGTGAGACCATATCTCAAAAAAGATTAAAAAAATAATTTTTTTTTTTTGGTATTTTTTAGGAAAGGGTCCACAGGGTATTCAGGGTCTCACTATTAGATCAGACTCATAGTGATCCGCCTGTTTACAGCCTCCCAGGAGCTGGTATTACAGGCATGTGCCACTGTGCCAGACAGTCTCAGTGAGCCCCGGAGGTGGGGCTGGCACAGAAGGCCCCTGGGATCAGATCCCTGGCCCCTGCACCTGCTTTAATCTGCCAAACTATTTGGCTCCCCCCCAAAAAAATATTAACTATCCTCATATAGAGTGAACAGCAAAACCCCTTGGGCAAGAAATATGAAAGGGATAAAAATATGAGAGACCAATTAAAGGAAGAGAAACCGATGAGGACACTAAAATACTAAGTGGCTGTGAGAGTGCGGGGTCAGTGAGGCACCTTTGCCCACAGTTGCTGGGTGAGTAGAATTTTCTTTTTCTTCTTCTTCTTCTTTTTTTTTTTTTGTTAAGGCAGGGTCTCGCTATGCAGCTCAGGCTGGCCTTGAGCTCACCTTTGTAGCTCAGGCTGGTCTGGAACTCACACCAATCCTCCTACCTCAGCCTTCCAAGTGCTGGGATTACAAGCGTGCACCATAGAATTTTCTTTAAATGGTAGAGTGAGGTGGAACTTAACTTCACACATGCTAGACAAGCCTCTGCGAACCTCTGCAGCCATCTACATCCCAGCCCAGCAGTCTTCAGCCTGGAGGCTTCACTGTAGACCCTGGTCCACTACTGCACCGTAGGAGCATAAACTGCTAAGTAGGACAAATTGGCAAGACAGTTTCAAAAATTTATTTTTTATTTTTTTTAAATTTCAGTTGTCAAAAAAACAAGGGGGGGGGGGCGGGGAGATAGCTCCGTGGCACAAGTGCCTGCCTGGCAAGTGCAAGGTCGTGAGTTTGAACCCCAGTCCCACCAAAAAAAAAAAAAAAAAAAAATTTCAGTTGTCCTGTCCAGCCCTGTTGTTTTATTTATTATTTATTTATTCATGTTTTGGTGGTACCAGGGATTAGAACTCAGGACCTTACACTTGGCAGGCAAGCACTTATTCCACTGAGCCATCTCCCTGGCTCAAAAATTTAAATAGGTATTTGACCCAGGAACTCTGCCCTACCTGCTTTGATGGCTATTCCCTACTCTTGTGCATAGGATGTTCATAGAAGGCTTTTTAAGGTAGCACTGTTTCTAATAGGAAAGTCAGAAACAACTCAGATTTTTTTCCCTTTTTTTTTTTTTTTTT
>PVJA010035162.1:8067-21895 GCA_004027025.1 Myocastor coypus
TCTCTGGAGAATGTAGAGCAGAGAAAGCTGCTGGGAATATTTACACTGAGCCCCTAGGAATGTTCAAAGGGCTGAGTACTGTGTCAGGTCATGCATTATAATTATTTCTATCTTAAACAGCTACCCATAATTTATAAACATTTAATCAGCACAATGAGTCAGTTTCATAGCAGCTATTTATACTTCCACAGCATTTTCACTTTGGAATAATTATAGATCCACAATCAGTTATTAAAATAACAGAAAGAAAAAAAAATAACAGAAAGGTCTCCTGTACACTGAACCTGGTCTTCATTATAAAGTAAATCTTATATAACTGTACATCATCAGAATCAGGAAGTCTACACTGCTGTGACCCCTGATTCGATTCAGACTGCACCAGTTTTATGTGTGCTTGTCATATGTTTATCATGCTCGTATGTTACAAGATGTATAAATTCTTACAGTGGAAAGATACTGCTACAAATGACTCAGCTTATTTTTGTTTTGTATCTAAATCTTCTATTCTCTTTGCTAGTTTTGCATATCAAACCATACTGGGACATGTAATAGGGCCCATGTCTACAGCGCCTTTGGTCTAAGGAGATGGAAAATGGTTTTGTGGGTAGACCCATCATTCCCTCCCTCAGAGGCTGGGGCAGCTCCAGGATAGTTCTAGCAATCCAAACATATTAATATGAAATACTGGGGCCCGGCGGGATGGCTCAGTGGTCTAAAGCGCCTGCTTGGGAAGGCTTGGGCGGCTTCAGGGACTGCGGTTCGATCCCCGGCACCACATGCTGCGCCAGCCCTGCCATAAAAAATGAGTGAATAAACAAACAAAGGTTCTGAAACAAGGAAAAAATAAATAAATAAAAAATAAGAAATAAAAAAAGGAAATAAGCAGCTGACAAACAACTATAAAAAAAAATATGAAATACTGGATATGGGGCAGTACTTTTCTTCTTTAATTTAAAAATATATTTTGTTTAGATTCACATATAGAATATTATACACATTATTAATGTATAAGAAGTGATTTTAATTTAAAATAAAATAGAGATACTCAACTAATGAATTGAAGCACATATGAATTAAAATATAAAAACAGCCCTTGCAATATGTTCCATACATGTGTATTATCTTGGCCTGTTTTGTATTACTATAAAAAATGAGACCTAGGGGTCAGGGAGATAGCTCCATGGCACAAGTGCCTGTTTGGCAAGTACAAGGTCATGAGTTTGAACCCAGTTCCTGCAAAAAAAAAAAAAAAAGAGAGAGAGAGAGAGACCTAAAATTTAAAAAAAAAAAAAATGAGACTGAGTAATTTATAAAGAATAGAAATTTGGGAAGCTGGGTATGGTGGCACACACCTATAATCCCAGCAGTTGGGAGGCTGAGGCAGGAGGATTGGTACAAGTTTGAGACCAAGCTGGGCTACAAAAGTGAGCTCAAGGCCAGCCTGAATTGCATAGCAAGACCCTGTCTCAAAAGACAAAAAAGAAGAAGAAGAAGAAGAAGAAGAAGAAGAAGAAGAAGAAGAAGAAGAAGAAGAAGAAGAAGAAGAAGAAGAAGAAGAAGAAGAAGAAGAAGAAGAAGAAAAGTTTGGGTTTTTTTAAAGAATTTTTTATTTTCTATTTTTTTTTCTTGTTTCAGAACTTTTGTTTGTTTATTTATTTTTATGGCCAGCTCAGCCTGCCCTGAGGGCAGGGCTGGCGCAACATGTGGTGCCGGGGATCGAACCGCAGTCCCTGAAGCCGCCTAAGCTTTCCTACGCAGGCGCTTTAGACCACTGAGCCATCCTGCTGGACCCCGAAAAGTTTGTTTTTCGTGGTTCTGGAAGCTAAGACATGTAAAATCAAGACCCTGGCATCTGGTATCTGAGATAATCCCTCCCTGTTGTACCCTTTGGAGGGAAGTAATGCTGTAGCATCCCACAATGGGCAGAGTCAAGAGAGTGTGTCCTTCATCCTTGACCCCTTTTATCAACTGCTAATCTCATTCAGGAGAATAGAGCTGCACCTCCCAAAGACTGTATCAGTGCACTGAGGTAAGTTTCAAAGTAAATTTCAGAGGGGCTACCATTATTCAACCCCTCGCTTATATAAATATATACTTCATTTGTGAAATGTAGTAACTCCACATTAGTGGCCACTTCCTTAAATCTCTTACACACATCCATCTATAGCTCCATCTCTGTCTCTGTCATCTCTAACTCTATAATGGATTGTCTCTCTGAAACCTCTGACTGAGAGCCTGGCAGGGGAGTCAGCACAGTTAACCTTCATAGACTGTGAGGGAGAACATTTTATAATTTAAGAAAAACAATTATACTGAAAGAATGATTTAGCCATTAATCCCCTCTCAAAATACTGAAAATACTCCTCCTTGCTTCCGGTTCTACTCCTTCTGAGCTCCTCACTAACTGAACTCTCTGGGAATCACCAGCCAGCTCCCCAACCACAGAGCCACATAGAAAATAGAGCGGAAGGGGTTTGGGGAAGAAAGAGCTAAGCCGCTGGGATAAAGTTTAGAATGGTGGCCAGGTGTGGTGGTGCATGCCTGCAGTCCCAGCACTTGGGCAGCTGAAGCAGGAGGACTACTGTGAGCTTGAGAACAACCTGGGCTACCGTGTCTCATTGCTGGAACAATATACCCAATACCCAAAATGACAGAAGGAAAGGTTTATTTAGATCACAGTTTGTGGAGGTTTTGGTGCATACTCAGCTGGCTCCAAGGCAGAACACCACGTGGCAGAGGGCAGCAGTTCATGGTGGCAGAAAACAATAAAAAAATAAAGGCAAAATAGAGGAGCCACGGCAGCAGAGGCTGAGGCCAGCCTCTCTCCTTTCCTTCTAGTGCCTTCGGGCTCCGCCCCAGGATGGGTGGAGCACTCACACCCATAATCCCAGCAGTACTCAGACCCAGAATCCTAGCCTTGGACCATGAATTAGACACAAACTCTAGAAGCTGCCCCAGTGACTGCCTCAGGCTTTGGGGGACACCTCAGTACAAAGTAAGCTTAAGGCCAGCCTGACCTGAATAGTGAGAATCTGTCTCAAAAAGACAAAAGCAAAACAAATTCAGAATGGTGCTCACTGCAAGAGGGCAAGGTCAATTTCAAGGGCATGTGTGTTGGCTCATTTCCTTGATCTGAAATGTGGGGAAGTGTTTTTTTAATAATTATTTATGAAATCATAGTTATATACTGTGCATTTTGTATATCTTAAAATTTATAAGATTAAAGAAGAAAATAATAATAACAATTATATAATATTTTTTCTTTTTTTACTTATTTTTTTAGATTTAATTCTTTATTATATAAATTTAGCAATGGTTATATTACATATTTTCATCATCAGATTAGTTTAGATTAATACATATAGGTATATAAGATTGATCAAACAATTAAACATTTACACATTCAATCAACATTACTTTTTTTTTTCTTTTCCCCTTTCTTATTTTAAAAGCTGACACGTTGCATATTGTCCTCACAATAGTTCTACAGAGCACAGTGTGTGGGCATGAACCATCTCCCTATTGATGTTGCTAAGAAGAAAAAAAAGAAAAGGAAAGAAAAAAAAAGAAGAAGAAAGGAAAAGAAAATTCTTCTCTTTGGACTAAGAGGAAGCAGATGCATACACAGTCAAATGTTCTACAATTGCAGTGGGCCACCAGTGAAACTTGTAATATTGGAGGCTATTGATCTAAGCCTCCTAAAGGAATTATATAATATTTGATTCTAAAAGTCATAGTATTTTTCAGGTGAACAAATTTTGGAACATTTAGAACAAATCTGTTTATAATACTAGATAATATATCACCACTAAGTTATATAAGTCAGGCATGACAAGCGAAGTACCATAAGAAAATAGTTCTGAAATAAAAACATTTTCTTTTTTTAAAGGTTGCTTCTAGTCATGAAAGGAAGAAAAAATAATAGCTACACAGCTGATTTTTTTTTTTTTATTGCTATGATAAAATACCTGAAGCAGGCTGGTTTATTTACCTCCTACTTCTGAAAATGCAAGGGCCAGGTGCCAGCAGTGCTCAGATCTGGTGAGAACCTTCCTAGAGGATGGCAGATGGTGCCACAGTGTGGGAGGAAGCCATTACTGCTATACACAGGAAGCCAGAGAGAGAATGAGGTCAGACCAGAATGCCAAAAGCATGCCTAAGAGGACATCCCCGGATTGACCTAACAACCTCCTGTTAGTTCCACCTTTTTGAAGTTCCACCCTCTTCCAGTACTACCTCCTTGGGGACCAACCCTCCCACACAGGACTCTTTAGGGGAATGCACTTGAACTATGTCCAAACCATTACTCTTGGTAAGCAATAGAGTATCACAGAGGGAAATGTTGAAGACACACGAGAAGAAAGAGGAAACAGTGCAGTCTTTCCAAGATCAAAGCACTCTTATAGGATTGGCATTAGCATGACAAAGAGTGCCACATACCTGCCCCTTACTTTTCAAAGGTAAATTTGTACTTGAGTAATAGTCACCAGCTGTGTGCCTCTGAGGGACACTCCGTGGGATGAATGACAGGGTGTGTACATGTGTGTAGAAGTGGCAAGCAGGGTTTACAGCCATGCTATGCTCTGTATAACTGGTTTGGTATGTGTACTTGAATGCCACAGAGGATACAACAGACCCACACCACTCCAGGAATTATCTTAATTTTTTTTTAAATTTTCTGGTAGAAGTAGCCCTATTCAATACAACAGTACATGAAAAACCAGATTTATGTTTTGGTGGAAATAAAAGTGACTCATCAGAGCCAGGGATATGGCTCAGCAGCACACACACACACACACACACACACACACACACACCAGCGAATCATCATATACTCGTGCATGAATAGTGAAGATGGTCCATTATGGTAAAATATACATTTTTGTAACAAATAATGGTGTGGGTAGATGGTGGTGATAAAAATGATGAGACCTTTCACATTGGCCATATAAATCAAAAGTTTGCATGATAGTGAAAGAGAACAAGAATGAGCTGATATAGCCACAGGGAATGCAAATTTAGGCCTTCTTGATTCAGATAATGGAGCAATGTGAGGAAGTATTTGACCTGTCAAAATGTTACAGGAGGCTGAGGCCATTGCAGGATCACTGTGAGTTCGAGACCAGCATGGGCTATAAAGTGAGCTCAAAGCCAGCCTGAACTGCTTAGCAAGACCTTGTTTCAAAAAGACAAAAGGAGAGAGAGAGAGAGAGAGAGAGTTGTAAAATGGTCATGCAACCAAATTGGAGCAATCCAATATAAGAACTAGTGTTATAGTTTGTGTCTAGTTGTCCCCCCCCCCACCGCCCCCAAGCCTCATGCTATCATGGTGTGGACTTCTAGAGTTTATGATTAACTCATGACCCACTGGGAATATGGGTGTGAGTGCTGCTGGGATTATGGTATGAGTACTGTGCCCAGCCTGGGCAGAGAGCCAGAATGCAACATGAGGGAGACAGACTTGCACTGTGCAGCCATTGTTGCTGCTACTTCTCCCCTTTGCTCTTGCTGTTTTGCCACTTCACTGCCATGAACTGCTGCCTTCTGCCATGTGCCTCTCTGCCTTGGAGCCAGCTGAGTGTGGACTGAAACCTCCAGTAACTGTGAGCTAAATGTACTTTTCCTTCCTTCATTTGAATGTTGGTTATTTGTCCCAGCAATGAGAGAAGAGTGAGACAGAATCTGGTACCAGAGAAGTGGGCTCATTGATGTGGCTAATCCTGACCATGTATGTGGATTTCAAGCTTTGGGAAATGGCTTATGGGAAGAGATAGGAAGGGCTTGGGGATGTTGCCTACAAGAGAAGTGCCAGAACAGCTTCAGCTGTTCTGGATGGAAGATTCTGGCCAGAGCTCAGAAGACCAGAATGCTGATAGAAAGCTATAAAGAGCAGGCTGGTGGCTTCTTCTGGAAAGAAGGACTGCATTGGTTGTGAGACTACAGATCATTTGTGTTTTGGCTTGGCAGAAAGTTTGCATTTTGCTCCTGTGCAGAGACTTCACCTGCGACTGAGATTGAGCACGGTGGACTAATCTTTTAAAAGAAATCTCAAAGCAGCCAAATATTGAGGCAGTGGCATGGCTGTTATTGGGGGCTTTTAGTCAGATTTTTGTTGAGAATCAAGAGCAAAGAGCCCAGTAGAGGATGATTTCTGGAGCCCAGCTCCAGAAAGGGAGCTGCAATAAATCTGTGGAATGTAAAGATAGAGCTGAGAGAATCTCCATTGTTGGGGTGAAACAAGAGAATGGAAAAGATGGCCTGAGGACATCATAGGAGGAAACAGGTCTCCACCCTTTGCAGGCTCAGAATTTCAAGGGAGTGAGACTTTGCCTTAAGGAAAAAGCCATAGAGCCTCCTGTTCCCAGATGGTGGCAGGTGTCACACCAGGTTCCAGAATGGCATTGGCACACAGAATTTGTTCCTTGGTATCAGGGTCAGAATGCTCACCAATCCAGGCACTTGATCCTTACAGCCAAGAGCAAGGGAAGCCTAGCTACTGCTCCATCTGGCAGCAGTCTTTGTCATCATCCACATGGCACTGGCTTTAGGCACTTGCAGAATGCAGGAATTCTGAGGTTAAGAAGGCTTCCACCTCAATTTCAAAAGATCTGGGAGGCCAGGCAATGTGTCCCTGAGAATTCATTGAATAAAACTAAGTGAGAAGCCTATTCAGTGGGCACCCCAGAGATTTAGAAAAGCCAGAAATGTAGACCATCTAAGGGAAAATGCGAAGAGGGAGCAAAGCTGACCTAAGAGTGAAGTTATGGGAGTTACCACCAGAAATGCCATAGGGGCAAGCCACATAGAGCTCACAATTTCCCACAGATGGTTTCAGATATTCCACATGGAAGTATAGGGCTTAATGTTTGTTCTGCTGGATTTTGGACTTGATTTTGTCCCAATGCTTGGTACTCTGCCATGTGTACCTTTTGGAATGGTAACTTTTATCTTGTGCTATTGAATGTTGGAAGTGTTTAACTTTTGATTTGTACAGGGGCTCATAGCCAAATTTGCCTTAGTTCTTGGAAGAGACTGGTGATTTGGATTTTTCAGCAATACTGGAACTGTTGGGGCTTTGGCAACTCTTAGAGATGGACTAAAATGTCTTTTGCACAAAGAGATGTGCATGAGTCTTTGGGGGTCCAGGGAAGGAACATCATAGCTTGTCCCCCCAAAGCCTCATGCAGTCATGGGGCAGACTTCTAGAGTTTGTGATTTATTCATGATTCATTGGGATTATGGGTGGGAGTGCTGCTGGGATTATGGGCGTTCGTGCTGCTGGTATTATGAGTGTGAGTACTATACCAGCCAGGGGTGGATAGCCTGAATGCAATATAAAGGAGACAGACTTGCTCTCTGTAGCCACTATTGCTGCTACTCCTCCCTTTTACTCTTGCTGTTTTGCTGCCTTCCACTGCCATGAGCTGCTGCCCTCTGCCATGTGCTAGTCTGCCTTGGGCCCAGTTGAGTATGGACTGAAACCCCCAGTAATTGTGAGCTCAATTAACCTTTTCTTTCTTCATTTTGAGTGTTGTGTATTTGTCCCAGCAATGAGACAAGAGCAAGTGAGACAACAAGGTCTGAAAATATGCTGAGAGTCTTGATGGGGGGAAATGTATTGAACAGAGTGCCAGCATTACTCTTCACCTTGCAAATCATCACAGATAAATGTTACAAAGATGCTGTGAAATACACAAAGATTGAGTTAAAAGTAAGATGTCCTGTATATACCAAAGCCATATTAAAAATGTATCATGATACTAGGTGAAATGAAAGCATTTGTAGGTCTTCTATACTTAGCAAGAATTTCTCATGATAATGGTAGAAATGTAAAAGATTTATGGAAGAGCAGTGGATCAAAATATGGCATAAAAATTTATACCCTTGCAGATACAAAGACTTATTGTGCTTTCAATCAAAAAATTATCCTAGAACTCAGCTACTGGGCCCTTTTTGGACGCAGTAATTAACTGAATGATGTTGTGAACAGACTTGCTGCTCCCATCTCTAACTAATTGGAATTTGACATTTGCTAATTGGTTTAGCAGATTCCAATTGATACTACATTTGCTAACAGAGCAAGTTGACCAATGCAGGAACCGTATCCAGAAGCAAAGCAGAAATTCCAAATACAATGTTGTAGTTTAGGGATAGAGAACTGTATATAATCTATAATCTTTGGATTTCAAAAAATGTAACATTGGCCTCACATATGGTAAAGGAAAAAATACTGGTATGGCTGATGTCAGCATTGCATCATGATGGAAATACTGATAAGGAAGCTTCAATAAAACAGAAGTCTGAGACAGTAGCTTTCTACAACAAACCAAAGGCTGCGTAGATGTTGATGAATGATGTAGCCACTCAAAGTAAAGCATTTTCAGCAGACAAATTGCCTATTTAGGCAGGTACAGGGACTGGGGTTCAATCCTTGGCATGCCCTACCGGCCCCACCCTGGGGTGGGCTGAGATGGCAACTGAAAGCAGGCATGGTGGTGCATGCCTGTAATCCCAGTGCCTGGTAGGCTGAAAATAGGAGGGTCATTACAAGTCTGATGTATGTAGTGAGACTCTGTACTAAATACATTTTTTAAAATGCACTGGGCAATGGTAGGGCTATATTTGACCCTAAAGGTATGTGGCATAGTGTGATAGTTTACAAAAACAATGACAAATGCAAAGTACCAAAGAGAAATTTTCTCAACAGGATTGGGATTGGAACTCAGATAATTTATAGCAGAGGAAAAAGTATGCAACCTCCCCCAAAAGTAACAACAACAACAAAAAGCAGATGGGAACACAATGAACTGACAAATGAATAGGCAGGCAGAGCATCCCAAAGCCCTGCTGTGATAACAGGAAAAGCTCCTCATGGCCAATGGCATCAGACAGATCATTCACTAGTCTTTCTTTTCTGATTGACAGAATTGCTCATTCTTTTAAACAATGAGGAGAAAACTTAGACAAAACTGGCCAAGGCATGGATTCACTTAATGCAGTTTGCTCTGGAAAATATGTCTTTTGATGACAACTGAATGTTGGTGTCTTAGTTACTTTTCACATTGTTTTTGTTTGTTTGTTTGTTTGTTTGTTTGTTTTTACTTTTCATATTGTTTAGACAAAATATCTGACACCCCAAATTAAAGGAGGAAAACTTTATTTACAGGTGTGTGTGTGTGTGTGTGTGTGTGTGTGTGTGTGTGTGTGTGTGTCTGTCTTTTTTTTTGACAGGGTTTCGCTATGCCCTTCAGGCTGGCCTCAAACTCAGTGCCTGACTGTGATTTACAGTTTGTACAAGTTTCAGCCCATTATCTGCTGGTCCCACAGCAGGGTGCCACATGGCAGGGGGCAACTGTTCTTGGTGGAGAGAAGATAGCAAAAGCCACAAGGGAAGGTGGGAGCAGCCTCTTTCATCCACTATGCCACTTGCCTTAGGGCAGGAGTAGCATTGACACCCTTAATCCTAGCCAGAACCAAGCCAAACCAATTTATTAATCCCATGTCCTTAGTTTGAGCACCACACAATCTAGATACAGCCACTTCTGCAAGCCCACCCACCCCATGACCACATGAGGCTTTGGGGGAGACATCTTGACACAAACCATAACAGTATAATTGTCATTAAAAACTTTATATTTGTACAATATTCTTGGAACCAAAATGATCTGTACTCTGTGTGCTTAGTAAGTGTTTGCTGAGTTGAAAGATAATGAAGGGCTTCCACGTAGTCCTTCCTACAGGGACAAGTTCCTAGTCCCTCTAGTAGTAGTCCACCTTCTCATTATATGTTAGAAAACACGCTAGAGAATGAGTTTACGCATGCACTCTTATACACGGGGTTAACACAAGCTCTTCCCCTGGGAGTGATTAACCATGAGCACCTTGACAAAATAGTCTTTGGATTTGCAAAAATGAGGAAAAGCCTCACAAAGTGTGACTTAGCTAGGGCAATGACATCCTGAGGCCATCTGGAGTCCAGCCAGCTTCACCCCATGGCATTGCTAGCTTGATTGATTAGAGCCACTCTATTTAGATCAATTAGACTTTCTGTAATAAAGATATTGGAGACCTGATGGTTGGTTGTTAGAAATTTGTAGTCTAAGTTAATGTGAAAAGGCTGAGTAATTTATTAGGTCAGAGTGAGCTGGTACAATTCACTGGCTGGAAATGCCTCCTGATTCTAGATTCTGGCGTAGTGAGTTATTAATAGTGTGGGATTTGTTCCTCTTCATGGGTAGTGCGTTTCAGTGACAGATTGTTCCGTGTTAAAGGCTACGGCGAATGGGTAGTAAAGTGCTAGTACTGAAACAAACCAGAACAAAGTAATTGTCCTCTGCCTGTTTTGTTTTGTTTGTTTTACATCATGCATCATTGCTTGTCAGGCTGCACCACACACAGTCACAGGTTCCTGAGTACCTCATTCTTTTTCCTCACTGGCAGACTTTTTCCACTGTTCAGAGGAGTGAAACATGGTGACTTGAAAACACAGAATTTTTTTCTCTTTTCTTTTCTTTTTTTTTTAATTGGGGATAAACTCAGGACCTTGCATTTGTCAGGCCGGCACTTGTGCCCCTCAGCTACCTCCCCAGCCCCCAAACTTTTTTCCTAACATACACATTTCAATATTAATTAGTCTTTTATTCTCTTGTTTCTGTTCACCACAGGAAAGATAGTTTCTGACGAAGTAAAAAAGAAAAGACACATTTCTTGGGAGATTCCACCTGGAGAAAAATCCTGGGATTGGACAAGAGGCAACCTCACTCTGCTCTCCATCCTTACCATTTCACGGAGAAAAGGCTGAAGACTTTCTAGTGCAAACTGAGCCTGACTTTGTTCTACCCTGGTCCTAAAGTGCAGCAGACTTGAATACAAGGACATCCTAAAGGACATGAGCATCTGCAGAACAGGCTGGCCCTAAGCAGCGGAGCCAATGACTGGTGCCCAGCAGGGTCTGCATCTAGTTACCCTGAGGAAGAAAGCTGGCAGTACAGCCAGAGGAATGACGATAACCCAAATCTAGATGTCTCGAGGGGACAGTGTCTTGCTCAAACTAATACTGAAGCTGCAGCTTACTATAGCTTACTAGCTATAAAAACTAATGGAGCTGTGAAGAGGAACAGGAGGACCTGTGTCAGTAAGACAGTGAGATGGCACCTGGAGGGACCAGGAGAACGCGATGAGGGAAGGGGATGGAGTTAAAAAACAAACAAACAAACAAACTTCCTTAACATAAGCTGCTGAGTGATGCTAGAATCCCCAAGGTCTATTCACCAAGGATACCTGCTGCTGACTTAATACTTAATGGCATCAGCTGAGCTTTCCTACGAAAGAAAAATCCTAAGAAAATTCCAATTGCTGTCACCATAAAATAGAGGGGGATTTTGTTTTTGTTTTTGTTTTCATCTGAGGGATCAAACTCAGGGCCTTGTGCTTGCCAGGAAGGTGCTTATGTCACTGAGATATATTCCTGGCCCTAAAATAGTATTTTTAACTGTAGCTCAGACTGTAGATTCAGGAGTGAAGAGAAGAAAAACAAGTTTAGAAGAGAAAAAGTTTAAAGTATTTTGTGAAGGCAGAAGAGGACAGGTAAAGTGGCTTATAATATTCTTCGAAAAAAAAAAAAAAAAAAAAAAGGAGAGAGGGCCAGGGAGATAGCTCAGTAGAATAAGTGCAGGGTCCTGAGTTCAATCCCCAGTACTGGGAAAAAAAGAAAGAAAGAAAGAAAGAAAGAAAGAAAGAAAGAAATAAAGAAAGAAAGAAAGAAAGAAAGAAAGAAAGAAAGAAAGAAAGAAAGAAAGAAAGAAAGGAAGGAAGGAAGAAAAATTAAGCCGGGCGTGGTGGCGCACACCTGCAATCCCAGCACTCGGGAGGCTGAGGCAAGAGGATTGATGCGAGTTCCGAGACCAGCCTGAGCTACAAAAGTGAGCTCAAGGCCAGCCTCAAATGCATAGTGAGACCCTGTCTCAAAAAGACAAAAAAAAAGAAAGAAAGAAAAATTAAAAAATAAATAATAAAGGAGAGAATTTCAAAGCATATTTGCTTGCTACCTGTTGCAGTTGGCCCCGTGCCCTGTGGATGGCTGTGGTAGAGTCGCATGTATCCCAACTCAGCAAGCAAGGGGTGTACAGAAAGAGGGCGGACCTAGTGGAACTTGGTAGAGAGGATGGCACAACTTTTAGCACAGCTAAGGCAGGGGCAAATCATAGTATTTTAAAAACCTACTTTTAGTCTATTAGGGCCTTCAAAAATTATGCTGGTTTAATCTAACATTCTCTATTTCTGTATGGCTACTACTGGAAAAAAAGTCACAAAAATATTATACATCCATCAGTGATAACCAATGTGTTTCATAATAATACTTCCTTTCCATTGGCACTCCTGGGAGTTGGATTTTATAAATCCAAATAGTCTGCTTCTCAAGGGCTACGTGGTGGAGCAGGCCTATTAAACCAGATCTCCTTGAACTTGAAGATGGAAAAAAACTGATTGTCCTGACTCTAAGGAGCCTATGTTCTGGTAGTTTTATGTAACATTTTAAACTGAAAATCACGAGGATTGCTTGAAAAACCCCATTAGCCACAGGGACAAACGTGGGTGGCAACAGAAGTTCAAACAGACAAAGAAACAAGTATGCTAGGCCTTCAGGGAAAGTGCAGAGCCCTTGGCTGAGCCTGGCTGCGGCAGTCCTGATTCTCCTTTGGGCTTCCTTAAACACAGCTGATAGTTCAGCGTTGCAACTGTGAAGAAATCTATAGATGAGAAGCAACTGTAGGCTGCTGCCCTGCAAAGAGTCACCCAGGTAATAACCTGAGTTAAGCCGGCTTTCTTTTTTTTTTTGTCTTTTTGAGTTTTTGAGACAGGGTCTCATTAGACAGTTCAGGCTGACCTTGAGCCACTTTTGTAGCCCAGGCTGGTCTCGAACTCACACTGATCCTCCTCCCTCAGCCTCCCAAGTGCTGGGATTACAGGTGTGTGCCACCACACCCAGCAAGCCAGCTTTCTTATAATGGACCAAAAGTTCCTGGCGACCTGGGAGGGCAACCGCCCAGCTGATCCTCCATAAAGTTCATGCAAGTTCTTATTGAAGAGAAAGAAGAAAGCCAATCTTGAATTTTATGGCTTATGTGTAAATTTGCAAACCATATCTCTCATTAGATTAGTTAATACAAATACTGTTTTTCCCCCACCAAGCTGCTTCTAGGCCAGTGGTTCTCAACCTTTCTAATGCCGTGACCCCGCAATACAGTTCCTCATGTTGCGGTGACCCTAAACCATAAAATAATTTTAGTGGCTACTTCAAAACTGTAATTTTGCTACAGTTATGATTTGGAATGGCTTTAGGTGACCCCTGTGTTTTGGTTGCTTGACCCCCGCAGGGGTCGAGGCCCACAGGTTGAGAACCGCTAGGCAGACAGATCTACAGTTGATATTCATCCCCCTTTCTGCGCTTTCTGTCTTGGGGGAAATCCCAACCTCACTTTGGTCTTTCTTCCTCCTCCCTCTCTCGCTCGCTGTTTCCTTCTCCCCCGCCATCCCTGCCTGCCCCTATCCCTCCCTCCCTTCCTCCTTCCTTCCCTTCTTTCCTTCCTTCCTTCCTTCACTTCCTTCCTTTTTATTTATTTTTTTAATATTTTTTCTTGTTTAAATTTAACAATGGTTATATTACATATTTTCATCATCAGATCAGTTTACATTAATACATATAGGTATATAAGATTGATCAAACAATTAAACATTAACCCTTCTAAATCAACATTACTTTTTTTTCTTTTCCCCTTTCTTTTCTTTGAAAGTTGACATATTGCATATTGTCCTCACAATCGTTCTA